>CM070441.1:232287-259787 GCA_036324595.1 Champsocephalus gunnari
CCTGCTGTGTATTGTGTGCACTGTGTGAACTCTGTGTGTGTGTTACGTGTTACGCCTGCTGTGTATTGTGTGCACTGTGTGAACTCTGTGTGTGTGTGAGGGCTCTCAGCAGCAGGTTCTCTCTCTCCAGGTTCTGGTTCCTCTCCCTCAGGTCTCTGATCTGATCCTTCAGAAGGTCCACCTCCTCTCTGACCGCCAGCATCAGGTGACTCTTCACCAAGTCCTGCACACACACACACACACACACACACACACACACACACACACACACACACACACACACACACACACACACACACAGTTACACAAAAACACACACACACACCGTTACACATTTGAATACTTTATTTGGTTCACACAGTTACACAAACACACACACACACACACACACAGTTACACACTCAGTTACAAACACACACACACACACACACACAGTTACACACACACACAGTTACACAAACACACACACACACACACACACACACAGTTACACATTTGAATACTTTATTTGGTTCCACAAATTATATTATATAAGACAGGGAATCAAATATATCGGGGCTAAGCAGCATAGAACACTCAGGGGAACACATAGCACCTCCTTCTGCTTAGGGGAACACATAGCACCTCCTTCTCCTTAGGGGAACACATAGCACCTCCTTCTGCTTAGGGGAACACATAGCACCTCCTTCTCCTTAGGGGAACACATAGCACCTCCTTCTGCTTAGGGGAACACATAGCACCTCCTTCTCCTTAGGGGAACACATAGCACCTCCTTCTGCTTAGGGGAACACATAGCACCTCCTTCTCCTTAGGGGAACACATAGCACCTCCTTCTGCTTAGGGGAACACATAGCACCTCCTTCTCCTCAGGGGAACACATAGCACCTCCTTCTGCTTAGGGGAACACATAGCACCTCCTTCTCCTTAGGGGAACACATAGCACCTCCTTCTGCTTAGGGGAACACATAGCACCTCCTTCTGCTTAGGGGAACACATAGCACCTCCTTCTCCTTAGGGGAACACATAGCACCTCCTTCTCCTTAGGGGAACACATAGCACCTCCTTCTGCTTAGGGGAACACATAGCACCTCCTTCTCCTTAGGGGAACACATAGCACCTCCTTCTCCTCAGGGGAACACATAGCACCTCCTTCTCCTCAGGGGAACACATAGCACCTCCTTCTCCTTAGGGGAACACATAGCACCTCCTTCTCCACACGGCTAAGAAGCACAGAACACTTAGGGGAACACATAGCATCTCCTTCTCCACACGGCTAAGCAGCACAGAACACTTAGGGGAACACATAGCACCTCCTTCTCCACACGGCTAAGCAGCACAGAACACTTAGGGGAACACATAGCACCTCCTTCTCCTTAGGGGAACACATAGCACCTCCTTCTCCACACGGCTAAGCAGCACAGAACACTTAGGGGAACACATAGCACCTCCTTCTCCACACGGCTAAGCAGCACAGAACACTCAGGGGAACACATAGCACCTCCTTCTCCTTAGGGGTACACATAGCACCTCCTTCTCCACACGGCTAAGCAGCACAGAACACTCAGGGGAACACATAGCACCTCCTTCTCCTTAGGGGTACACATAGCACCTCCTTCTCCACACGGCTAAGCAGCACAGAACACTTAGGGGTACACATAGCACCTCCTTCTCCTTAGGGGTACACATAGCACCTCCTTCTCCACACGGCTAAGCAGCACAGAACACTCAGGGGAACACATAGCACCTCCTTCTCCTTAGGGGTACACATAGCACCTCCTTCTCCACACGGCTAAGCAGCACAGAACACTTAGGGGTACACATAGCACCTCCTTCTCCACACGGCTAAGCAGCACAGAACACTTAGGGGTACACATAGCACCTCCTTCTCCACACGGCTAAGAAGCACAGAACACTTAGGGGAACACATAGCATCTCCTTCTCCACACGGCTAAGCAGCACAGAACACTTAGGGGTACACATAGCACCTCCTTCTCCACACGGCTAAGCAGCACAGAACACTTAGGGGTACACATAGCACCTCCTTCTCCACACGGCTAAGCAGCCAATAGCAGCTGAAACAGAGCAATATTTGTTTGGCTTTTCTCTTTGACATTCCAGCATCCTCAGAGCAGTCACGGTGCATTTATATACACACACACACACACACACAGTTACACACACACACACACACACACAGTTACACACACACACACACAGTTACACACACACACACACACACACGCACACACACAAACACACATATTATAACAGTACAGTATCAGACTCACCATGGCCTGCTCGATTTTGTTGTCGATGGCAACCAGCTCTCTACTGCAGAGAGAGAGACAGGTGAGAGACAGGTGAGAGACAGGTGAGAGACAGACATGTGAGAGACAGGTGAGAGACAGACATGTGAGAGACAGGTGAGAGACAGACATGTGAGAGACAGACATGTGAGAGACAGGTGAGAGACAGACAGGTGAGAGACAGACATGTGAGAGACAGACGAGAGACAGACAGGTGAGAGACAGACAGAGAGACAGACAGGTGAGAGACAGGTGAGAGACAGACAGGTGAGAGACAGGTGAGAGACAGACAGGTGAGAGACAGACAGGTGAGAGACAGACAGAGAGACAGACAGACAGACAGACAGACAGACAGGTGAGAGACAGACAGGTGAGACACAGACAGGTGAGAGACAGACAGGTGAGAGACAGGTGAGAGACAGACATGTGAGAGACAGGTGAGAGACAGACATGTGAGAGACAGGTGAGAGACAGACAGGTGAGAGACAGACAGAGAGACAGACAGACAGACAGACAGACAGACAGACAGACAGACAGACAGACAGACAGACAGGTGAGAGACAGACAGGTGAAAGACAGACAGGTGAGACACAGACAGGTGAGAGACAGACATGTGAGAGACAGGTGAGAGACAGACATGTGAGAGACAGGTGAGAGACAGACAGGTGAGAGACAGACAGGTGAGAGACAGACAGGTGAGAGACAGATATGTGAAAGACAGGTGAGAGACAGACAGGTGAGAGACAGATATGTGAGAGACAGGTGAGAGACAGACAGGTGAGAGACAGACAGAGAGACAGACAGGTGAGAGACAGACAGGTGAGAGACAGACAGAGAGACAGACAGACAGGTGAGAGACAGACAGGTGAGAGACAGACAGGTGAGAGACAGACAGGTGAGACACAGACAGGTGAGACACAGACAGGTGAGAGACAGACAGGTGAGAGACAGGTGAGAGACAGGTGAGAGACAGACAGGTGAGAGACAGACAGAGAGACAGACAGGTGAGAGACAGACAGGTGAGAGACAGATAGGTGAGAGACAGACAGGCGAGAGACAGACAGGCGAGAGACAGACAGGTGAGAGACAGACAGGTGAGAGACAAACAGGTAGACAGACAGGTGAGAGACAAACAGGTAGACAGACAGGTGAGAGACAGACAGGTGAGAGACAGACAGAGACACAGACGGGCTGTCTCACTTCATGAACCGAAGCCCCGCCCCTTCACAGGGTTGCCATGGTTACCTGTGGCAGAGCAGCATCAGTGACATCATGCTGGCCTCAGAGCCCCGCCCACTGGGAGGAGCTCTGACAGGGACGGACCAATGAGAGGCAGCCGGAGGGGGGGCGGCGCCCGGCCAGGACTCCCTGCTGCCAGTCACATGACCTCTGACCCTCCTCCGCTCCCGCAACACCACCATCTCTGGTTGCTTAGCAACAAGCTTTAGCATCCTGAGGGGGAGGGGGGGGGTGGAGGGGTGGCGGCGCAGAGGACGAGGACAGGGGGGGGGGTCAGGGGTCATCTTCTTTACACCAAACATCAACCAATCACAGCTTCAACAGGACAGTCCAATCAGGACTCGGCTACAGACTGAGGAACCTTCCCGCCCCTCCTTAAGGCCTGATTTTCCTCGTTAAGGCCTGACGTCCCTCCTTAAGGCCTGACTTCCCTCCTTAAGGCCTGATTGTCCTCCTTAAGGCCTGATTTTCCTCGTTAAGGCCTGACGTCCCTCCTTAAGGTCTGACGTCCCTCCTTAAGGCCTGATTGTCCTCCTTAAGGCCTGACTTCCCTCCTTAAGGTCTGACGTCCCTCCTTAGGCCTGACGTCCCTCCTTAAAGTCTGATGTCCCTCCTTAAGGCCTGATTTTCCTCGTTAAGGTCTGACGTCCCTCCTTAGGTCTGACGTCCCTCCTTAAGGCCTGATTGTCCTCCTTAAGGTCTGAAGCCCCTCCTTAAGGCCTGACTTCCCTCCTTAAGGTCTGAAGCCCCTCCTTAAGGCCTGATTGTCCTCCTTAAGGCCTGACTTCCCTCGTTAAGGTCTGACGTCCCTCCTTAGGCCTGACGTCCCTCCTTAAAGTCTGATGTCCCTCCTTAAGGCCTGATTTTCCTCGTTAAGGTCTGACGTCCCTCCTTAAGGCCTGACTTCCCTCGTTAAGGTCTGACGTCCCTCCTTAAGGCCTGACTTCCCTCCTTAAGGTCTGAAGCCCCTCCTTAAGGCCTGACTTCCCTCCTTAAGGTCTGAAGCCCCTCCTTAAGGCCTGACTTCCCTCCTTAAGGTCTGAAGCCCCTCCTTAAGGCTTGACTTCTCTCGTTAAGGTCTGACGTCCCTCCTTAAGGCCTGACTTCCTTCCTTAAGGTCTGACGTCCCTCCTTAAGGCCTGACTTCCCTCCTTAAGGTCTGAAGCCCCTCCTTAAGGCCTGACTTCCCTCCTTAAGGTCTGAAGCCCCTCCTTAAGGCCTGACTTCCCTCCTTAAGGTCTGAAGCCCCTCCTTAAGGCTTGACTTCCCTCCTTAAGGCCTGAAGTCCCTCCTTAAGGCCTGACTTCCCTCGTTAAGGTCTGACGTCCCTCCTTAAGGCCTGATTTTCCTCGTTAAGGCCTGACGTCCCTCCTTAAGGCCTGACGTCCCTCCTTAAGGCCTGACGCCCCTCCTTAAGGTCTGACGTCCCTCCTTAAGGCCTGATTTTCCTCGTTAAGGCCTGACGTCCCTCCTTAAGGCCTGACTTCCCTCGTTAAGGCCTGACGTCCCTCCTTAAGGCCTGATTTTCCTCGTTAAGGTCTGAAGCCCCTCCTTAAGGCCTGACGTCCCTCCTTAAAGTCTGACGTCCCTCGTTAAGTCCTGACGACCCTCCTTAAAGTCTGACGTCCCTCCTTAAGGCCTGATGTCCGTCCTTAAGGCCTGACGACCCTCCTTTAGGTCTGACGTCCCTCCTTAAAGTCTGACGTCCCTCCTTAAGGCCTGATGTCCCTCCTTAAGGCCTGACGTCCCTCCTTAAGGCCTGATTTTCCTCGTTAAGGCCTGACGTCCCTCCTTAAGGCCTGATGTCCCTCCTTAAGGCCTGACTTCCCTCGTTAAGGTCTGACGTCCCTCCTTAAGGCCTGACGTCCCTCCTTAAAGTCTGACGTCCCTCCTTAAGGTCTGACGTCCCTCGTTAAGTCCTGACGACCCTCCTTTAAGTCTGATGACGTCCCTCCTTAAAGTCTGACGTCCCTCCTTAAGGCCTGATGTCCCTCCTTAAGGCCTGACGACCCTCCTTTAGGTCTGACGTTCCTCCTTAAAGTCTGACGTCCCTCCTTAAGGCCTGACGTCCCTCGTTAAGGCCTGACGTCCCTCCTTAAGGTCTGACGTCCCTCCTTTAGGCCTGACGTCCCTCGTTAAGGTCTGACGTCCCTCCTTAAAGTCTGATGTCCCTCCTTAAGGTCTGACGTCCCTCGTTGAGGCCCGACGTCCCTCCTTAAGGTCTGACGTCCCTCCTTAAGGCCTGACGTCCCTCGTTAAGGCCTAACGTCCCTCCTTATGGTCTGACGTCGCTCGTTATGAACTGACGTCCCTCCTTAAGATCTGACGTCCCTCCTTAAAGTCTGAAGCCCCTCCTTAAAGTCTGACGTCCCTCCTTAAGATCTGACGTCCCTCCTTAAGGCCTGACGTCCCTCGTTAAGGCCTAACGTCCCTCCTTAAGGTCTGACGTCGCTCGTTATGAACTGACGTCCCTCCTTAAGATCTGACGTCCCTCCTTAAAGTCTGAAGCCCCTCCTTAAAGTCTGACGTCCCTCCTTAAGATCTGACGTCCCTCGTTAAAGTCTGACGTCCCTCCTTAAAGTCTGACGCCCCTCCTTAAGATCTGACGTCCCTCCTTAAAGTCTGACGTCCCTCCTTAAGGTCTGATGTCCCTCCTTAAGATCTGACGTCCCTCCTTAAAGTCTGACGTCCCTCCTTAAGGTCTGACATCCCTCCTTAAAGTCTGACGTTCCTCCTTAAGGTCTGATGTCCCTCCTTAAAGTCTGACGTCCCTCCTTAAAGTCTGACGTCCCTCCTTAAGGTCTGATGTCCCTCCTTAAAGTCTGACGTCCCTCCTTAAAGTCTGACGTCCCTCCTTAAGGTCTGATGTCCCTCCTTAAAGTCTGACGTCCCTCCTTAAAGTCTGACGTCCCTCCTTAAGGTCTGACGTCCCTCCTTAAGGTCTGATGTCCCTCCTTAAGATCTGACGTCCCTCGATAAGTGAATCTGTCTCTCAGGATGTTCACATGTGAAACTTAAACTCAAAACAACGTTTTTTCTCTCTCTCTCTCCCACACGCTCTCACTCTGCTCTGTGATTGGCTGCCCTCTCATACCAGCCAGCCCACTCACTGTACCAGCCAATAGGAAAGCTTCAGTGGGATTCTGCTCCACCCACTCAGTGAGCATTAAACAGAGCTCCATTCATTGGTTCAGATGTACTGATTATTTTCTACATGAGGCATCAAACACATATATTTTAAAAGTATTTGTGAAATATATGTATATAAATATACAAATAAATGCAACAGTTATATAATAAGTGCCTCTTTAAATAAAGCATTAGGTGACATAAGGATTGATTTAGTTCCAGGGTTCAGACCAGTCTCAATACTGTGTATTAGTACAGAGTATTAGTACAGACTACAGAGTATTAGTACAGACTATTAGTACAGAGTACAGAGTATTAGTACAGAGTATTAGTACAGACTACAGAGTATTAGTACAGAGTATTAGTACAGACTACAGAGTATTAGTACATAGTATTAGTACAGAGTAGTAGTACAGACTACAGAGTATTAGTACAGAGTATTAGTACAGAGTATTAGTACAGACTACAGAGTATTAGTACAGAGTATTAGTACAGAGTACAGAGTATTAGTACAGAGTATTAGTACAGACTACAGAGTATTAGTACATAGTATTAGTACAGAGTATTAGTACAGACTACAGAGTATTAGTACAGACTACAGAGTATTAGTACATAGTATTAGTACAGAGTATTAGTACATACTACAGAGTATTAGTACAGAGTATTAGTACAGACTACAGAGTATTATTACAGAGTATTAGTACAGAGTATTAGTACAGAGTATTAGTACATAATATCAGTACATAATATTAGTACAGAGTATTAGTACAGAGTATTAGTACAGAGTATTAGTACAGAGTATTAGTACAGAGTATTAGTACATAATATTAGTACAGAGTATTAGTACAGAGTATCAGTACAGAGTATTAGTACAGAGTATTAGTACAGAGTATCAGTAAAGAGTATTAGTACAGAGTATTAGTACATAATATTAGTACAGAGTATTAGTACAGAGTATCAGTACAGAGTATTAGTACAGAGTATCAGTACATAATATCAGTACAGAGTATTAGTACATAATATCAGTACAGAGTATTAGTACATAGTATTAGTACAGAGTATTAGTACAGAATATTAGTACAGAGTATTAGTACATAGTATTAGTACATAGTATTAGTACATAGTATTAGTACATAGTATTAGTACAGAGTATTAGAGACCGAAGCCTCCACAGTCACATGCATTCCGGGGGCCAGAGCGGGCGACGTTGAGGCGCATCTTAAACTGCTGGCTAAAAATAAACACAAATACGGTAGGATTGTTATTCACGTCGGTGGTAATGATGTTCGTTTACGCCAATCAGAATGCACCAAAGTTAACGTGGAGTCGGTGTGTAGTTATGCTAAAACAATGTCGGACACCGTAATCTTCTCTGGTCCCCTCCCCAATCTGATCAATGATGACATGTATAGCCGCATGTCATCATTTCAGCGCTGGTTGTCTAGGTGGTGCCCAGCAAACAATGTGGGCTTCGTAAATAATTGGACAGCCTTCTGGGGAAAACCTGGTCTGATTAAGAGAGACGGCATTCACCCTACTTTGAAAGGTGCAGATCTCATTTCGAACATCTCAGGGCTTTGTGGACTTAATCCATGACGAACTGGAGTTGAGACCAGGAGGCAGAGTCGCAGTCTTACACGCTTCTCTGCGCTCTCTCCTAGGCAGTCACCCATAGGAATCCCGAACCCAATAAAATACCCAATATTAGCGGTGTGTGTGTGTGTGTGTGTGTCTGCCCAAGGACAATTGAAGGTAAAACCTAATAGAGGTGTCATACATAATAACCTAATAAAAGTAAATGTAACAACTACTACAGTGCAACACAACAGGAAGATTAAATGTGGTCTCTTAAACATAAGATCTCTAGCATCTAAAGCAATATTGGTAAATGATTTAATATCAGATTATAATATTGATATATGCTGTCTCACTGAAACTTGGCTGAGACATGAAGAATATGTCAGCATAAATGAGGCCACTCCACCCAGCCATGTCAACACTCATATTGCTCGAGGCACGGGCCGAGGAGGTGGAGTTGCAGCAATCTTTGACTCAAGTTTACTTATCAATACTAAACCAACATTAAATTATACCTCTTTTGAAAGCCTCGTTTTTAGTCTTACGCATCCGACCTGGAAAACTTTGGAGCCAATCTTATTTGTTACAGTGTATCGTGCACCAGGTCCTTATTCAGAACTCTTATCAGAATTCTCTGAGTTTTTATCAACTTTGGTTCTTAAAACAGACAAAGTAATTATCGTAGTGACTTTAATATTCATGTTGACGATGATAAAAATAGCCTTACTGTTGCATTTAACTCTATATTAGATTCTGTTGGTTTCTGTCAGAGTGTGAATAAACCAACCCACTGCTATAATCACACTCTCCACCTGGTTCTGACTTATGGTATTGAAATTGAGCAACTATTAGTCGAACCGCATAATCCTGCTTTATCCGACCATTTCTTAGTCACTTCTGAAGTACTGTTACGAGACTACAAAGCATTAGTCAAAAGCTCTTGCAGCAGAAACCTATCCGTTAGTGCTATAGCCACATTTAAGGAAGAGATTCCACCAATACTTAACTCGATAGCATGTCTGCATGTAGGGGAGGACACTTATACAAAATGTGCACCACCCCAAATTGATCATGTTGTTGATAGTGCTATAGATGCGCTGCGAATAAAATTAGACTCTGTTGCTCCTTTGAAGAAGAAGAAAATAAAGCAACACAGATTAGCTCCATGGCATAATGCCCAAACCCGCAGAATAAAGCAAAAGTCGAGACAACTTGAAAGGATATGGCGTTCCACTAAACTTGAAGAATCTCGTTTAATTTGGCATATTACTCTCAATGAATATAAGAAAGCACTGCGTAAAGCGAGAGCAGCTACTACTCTTCATTAATAGATGAGAATAAGAATAATGCAAGATGTCTCTTCAGCACTGTAGCCAGGCTGACAGAGAGCCACAGCTCCATTGAGCCTTCTATTCCCACAGCACTCAGTAGTAATGACTTTTATGTGCTTTTTTAACGATAACATTGTTACTCTTAGAAACAAAATTAATGACCTCTTGCCTTCGACCAGTATAGTGTTATCAACAGCTCCCGGAATCGTAAGTTCTAATATTACACTAGATAGTAAACTAGAATGCTTTTCAGCCATTAACCTTGAACAATTACATTCAATGATTCTCTCTTCTAAACCATCAACGTGCATGTTAGACCCAATTCCAACTAAGCTGTTGAAGGAAGTTTTTCCATTAATTAGCACTTCTTTATTAAATATTATGAATATGTCTTTATTATCAGGCTATGTTCCACAATCATTCAAAGTAGCAGTGATAAAACCGCTTCTTAAAAAGCACAACCTCGATCCAGAGGTTTTAGCCAACTATAGACCTATTTCTAATCTTCCGTTCCTCTCAGAGATTCTTGAGAAAGCGGTCGCTAAAACAGTGTGTTACTTAAAAAACAATGATTTATCTGAAGACTTTTCAGTCTGGCTTTAGAACACATCATAGCACAGAGACAGCTCTGGTTAAAGTCACAAGGACATTCTAATAGCCTCAGACAAGGGACTTGTCTCTATTCTTGTTTCTGCTCGATCTCAGTGCTGCATTTGATACTATCGACCATGATATCCTATTGCAAAGACTAGAGCACTTGGTTGGCATACAGGGAACTGCTTTAGGCTGGTTTAGGTCCTATCTATCTGAACGCTCTCAGTTTGTACGTGTCAACGATGAATCTTCCACGCAAACCAAAGTTAGCCACGGAGTGCCACAGGGCTCAGTGCTCGGACCTATTTTGTTCACATTATATATGCTTCCGTTAGGCAATATTATAAGGAATCATTCTGTAAACTTTCATTGTTATGCGGATGATACTCAACTATATCTATCAATCAAGCCTGATGAAATTAATCATCTAAATAAAATTCAAGACTGCCTTAAGGACTTAAAAACGTGGATGACCTTAAACTTTTTGATGTTAAACACGACCAAAACTGAAGTTATTGTACTTGGCCCGAAGAATCTACGAAACAAATTATCTAAAGATATACTAACTATGGATGGCATTAATTTGGCCTCCAGTGAGACTGTAAGGAATCTTGGTGTTATATTTGATCAGGATTTATCCTTTAACGCCCACATAAAATCAATTTCAAGGACCGCCTACTTCCATCTACGTAACATTGCAAAAGATCAGGCATATCTTGCCTCAAAGCGATGCAGAGAAACTAGTCCATGCATTTGTTACTTCTAGGCTGGATTATTGTAACTCTTTACTATCAGGGAGTACCAAGAAGTCAGTCAAGTGGCTTCAGCTGATTCAAAATGCTGCGGCTCGTGTACTAACCAGAGTTAGGAGAAGGGACCACATTACTCCTGTTCTGGCTGCCTTACACTGGCTCCCTATAGAACACAGGATAGCATTTAAAATTCTTCTTCTCGCCTACAAAGCCCTTAATGGGCAGGCGCCATCTTACCTTAAAGAACTCATTATACCCTGCTGGCCTACTAGGGCATTGCGCTCCAAGAATGCAGGGTTGTTGGTTGTACCTCGAGTCTCTAAAAGTACAATGGGAGCCAGAGCCTTTTCTCATCAAGCTCCACATTTGTGGAATCAGCTTCCAGTTTGTGTTCGGGCGGCAGACACCCTATCCGTTTTTAAGAGTGCGCTGAAGACCTTCCTTTTTGATAAAGCTTATAGTTAGGGCTGATTAGATTCAGCCCCTAGTTTTGCTGATATAGGCTTAGTTTGTCGGGGGACATCTTACTTCTTCCTTCTCTCTGTCTATACCCGTGTACTCTCATGTTCCCATTAACCCAGCTTCCCCAAATGTCTTTCTTTTTGGGGTCATGGATGATCCTGCGGTCCTGTGTCCTGGATCGCGAGCGCTGGATCTTGAGTCGTGGCTGTGGTCCTGGATCATCGGTCCTGATGGATATCCTCGTGGATTCATCTTCCTGTTATACACACATGCATTTCCAAACATCTGGACTACCTATGTTGCAAATGTATTATCTTTTCAATTTACACACGGCATCTATTGCAGTCTGTCCGTCCTGGAGAGGGATCCCTCCTCTGCTGCTCTCCCTGAGGTTTCTCCCATGTTCCCTTAAACTGGGTTTTCTTTGGAAGTTTTTCCTTGTACGATGTGAGGGTCTAAGGACAGAGGGTGTAAGGACAGAGGGTCTGAGGACAGAGGGTCTAAGGACAGAGGGTCTAAGGACAGAGGGTGTCGTATTGTCATACTGATATTCTGTACACACTGTGAAGACCACTGAGACAAATGTAACATTTGTGATATTGGGCTATATAAATAAACATTGATTGATTGAGTATTAGTACATAGTATTAGTACAGAGTATCAGTACATAATATCAGTACAGAGTATTAGTACATAATATCAGTACAGAGTATCAGTACATAGTATTAGTACAGAGTATTAGTACAGAATATTAGTACATAGTATTAGTACATAGTATTAGTACAGAGTATTAGTACAGAGTATTAGTACATAGTATTAGTACATAGTATTAGTACAGAGTATTAGTACAGAGTATTAGTACATAGTATTAGTACATAGTATTAGTACAGAGTATTAGTACAGAGTATTAGTACATAGTATTAGTACAGAGTATTAGTACAGAGTATTAGTACAGAGTATTAGTACATAGTATTAGTACATAGTATTAGTACATAGTATTAGTACATAATATTAGTACAGAGTATTAGTACATAGTATTAGTACATAGTATTAGTACAGAGTATTAGTACAGAGTATTAGTACAGAGTATTAGTACATAGTATTAGTACAGAGTATTAGTACAGAGTATTAGTACAGAGTATTAGTACATAGTATTAGTACATAGTATTAGTACAGAGTATTAGTACAGAGTATTAGTACATAGTATTAGTACATAGTATTAGTACAGAGTATTAGTACATAGTATTAGTACAGAGTATTAGTACAGAGTATTAGTACAGAGTATTAGTACAGAGTATTAGTACAGAGTATTAGTACAGAGTATTAGTACATAATAATAACTTGAATTGATATAGCGCCTTTCATAACCTCAAGGTCGCTTTACAAAGAAACAATACAAGGACAAGACATGAAACATAAAAACATAGTTTTAGTACAGAGTATCAGTCCAACAGAGTATTAGTACATACATCATAGTATTATTTTTAACAGAACGCAGTAACACACACACACACACACTCACACACACACACACACACACACACACACACACACACACACACACACACACACACACACACACACACACACACACACACACACACACACACACACACACACACACCACACACACACACACACACACACACACACACACACACACACACACCACACACACACACACACACACACACACACACACACACACACACACACACACACACACACACTGGGAGGCCAGCTGATTGAACAGAGGCGCTTTGTGTTCACGGTGCCGAGCTGTTCTCGAACAAATCGAATGGGGGCAATCATTTACCACGGGGGGGGGCACTGCCGTCAACAACAACAACAACAACACACACCAACGCAACTTCAATTTAAAGAGCATGCTGTACAGCGCACGATGACCCGTGCGTGCGTGCACGGCTGAGGCACGACCACCAACACAGAACCATGAGGACATCGGCCACCATTTAAAGGGTGCACATGTATTTAGTATCCTGTCCATGTGAGCATGTTGTAGGGGGTGGGGGGGCCTCACCTCCTCTAGGGGGTCCGGGGGCATGCTCCCCCGCGAAGACTGTTTTAAAAATATAGAAGTTGAAGCATCGATCTGGCGCCCTTTGAGAGCTCTGTGGACACCTCTCTGAGAGTCCTCACTGAGCTGAGGACATAGGAGCCTCTCAGCCTGTCAGGAGAGGACTCTCCTCCACCTCTCTGAGAGTCCTCACTGAGCTGAGGACATAGGAGCCTCTCCTCCACCTCTCTGAGCTCCAGATCAAACTGACCTGGAAGCAGATTCACTTTCCACTAACCACCCCTTCAAACGGTGATCCTGTGCTCCGGTCCTGCAGTACTTCAGTACTTCAGTCCTGCAGTACTGCAGTACTTCAGTCCTGCAGTACTGCAGTACTTCAGTCCTGCAGTACTTCAGTACTTCAGTCCTGCAGTCCTGCAGTACTGCAGTACTTCAGTCCTGCAGTACTTCAGTACTTCAGTCCTGCAGTACTTCAGTACTTCAGTCCTGCAGTACTGCAGGACTGAAGTACTGAAGTCCTGCAGTACTTCAGTACTTCAGGACTGAAGTACTGAAGTACTGCAGGACTGAAGTACTGCAGGACTGAAGTACTGCAGTACTGCAGGACTGCAGGACTGAAGTACTGAAGTACTGCAGGACTGAAGTACTTCAGTCCTGCAGTACTGCAGGACTGAAGTACTGAAGTACTGCAGGACTGAAGTACTGAAGTACTGCAGGACTGAAGTACTTCAGTCCTGCAGTACTTCAGTACTTCAGTCCTGCAGTCCTGCAGTACTGCAGTACTTCAGTCCTGCAGTACTTCAGTCCTGCAGTACTTCAGTACTTCAGTCCTGCAGTACTGCAGGACTGAAGTACTGAAGTCCTGCAGTACTTCAGTACTTCAGGACTGAAGTACTGAAGTACTGCAGGACTGAAGTACTGCAGGACTGAAGTACTGCAGTACTGCAGGACTGCAGGACTGAAGTACTGAAGTACTGCAGGACTGAAGTACTTCAGTCCTGCAGTACTGCAGGACTGAAGTACTGAAGTACTGCAGGACTGAAGTACTTCAGTCCTGCAGTACTTCAGGACTGAAATACTGAAGTACTGAAATACTGAAGTACTGAAGTACTGAAGTACTTCAGTACTTCAGTCCTGCAGTACTTCAGTACTTCAGTACTTCAGTCCTGCAGTACTTCAGTACTTCAGTCCTGCAGTACTGCAGTACTTCAGTCCTGCAGTACTTCAGTACTTCATACCCGTTCTTCATGTATTCTCTTATTCTTTAATAACTATAATGATCAGATAAAGGTATTCCTCGCAAATACTTGTTTACATACATGGTGACCAAACCGTTTGAGACCCCGAGATAACTGAGACCAAAGTGATCTATCTGAACTCTGAGAGTCCTCGCTGAGCTGAGGTCATAGGTCAAGCAACACACCAATCAGAGAGCAGCGTGAGCTCAGGCGGTGTTTTATATTTGTATTCTTTATGTCTGACGTGTTTCACACAAAACACTTTTGTGGAAACGTTTTCACTGAAACCGGCAAAGTGGCGAGGCGTGCCCGCCGTGCGCGGGGGAGCGACTCATTGGGGGCGTGGCCCGCGCATGACCCCCATGACGCCGACCCTGTCTCTAACTCACACTGAACCCTGACCTCTCGGAGAAGTGTGAGGAGGAGCAGCTAGGACTGAGGAGGAGCAGCTAGGACTGACTGAGGAGCAGCTAGGACTGACTGAGGAGCAGCAGCTAGGACTGAGGAGGAGCAGCTAGGACTGACTGAGGAGCAGCTAGGACTGACTGAGGAGCAGCAGCTAGGACTGAGGAGGAGCAGCTAGGACTGACTGAGGAGCAGCTAGGACTGACTGAGGAGCAGCTAGGACTGAGGAGGAGCAGCTAGGACTGACTGAGGAGCAGCTAGGACTGACTGAGGAGCAGCAGCTAGGACTGAGGAGGAGCAGCTAGGACTGAGGAGGAGCAGCTAGGACTGACTGAGGAGCAGCAGCTAGGACTGAGGAGGAGCAGCTAGGACTGACTGAGGAGCAGCTAGGACTGACTGAGGAGCAGCTAGGACTGAGGAGGAGCAGCTAGGACTGACTGAGGAGCAGCTAGGACTGAGGAGCAGCAGCTAGGACTGAGGAGCAGCAGCTAGGACTGAGGAGCAGCAGCTAGGACTGACTGAGGAGGAGCAGCTAGGACTGACTGAGGAGCAGCTAGGACTGCCTGAGGAGGAGCAGCTAGGACTGACTGAGGAGCAGCTAGGACTGACTGAGGAGCAGCAGCTAGGACTGACTGAGGAGCAGCTAGGACTGAGGAGGAGCAGCTAGGACTGAGGAGCAGCAGCTAGGACTGAGGAGGAGCAGCTAGGACTGACTGAGGAGCAGCTAGGACTGAGGAGGAGCAGCTAGGACTGAGGAGCAGCAGCTAGGACTGAGGAGCAGCAGCTAGGACTGACTGAGGAGGAGCAGCTAGGACTGACTGAGGAGCAGCTAGGACTGACTGAGGAGCAGCAGCTAGGACTGACTGAGGAGCAGCAGCTAGGACTGAGGAGGAGCAGCTAGGACTGAGGAGGAGCAGCTAGGACTGAGGAGCAGCAGCTAGGACTGAGGAGCAGCAGCTAGGACTGCCTGAGGAGGAGCAGCTAGGACTGAGGAGGAGCAGCTAGGACTGACTGAGGAGGAGCAGCTAGGACTGAGGAGGAGCAGCTAGGACTGACTGAGGAGCAGCTAGGACTGACTGAGGAGCAGCAGCTAGGACTGAGGAGGAGCAGCTAGGACTGAGGAGGAGCAGCTAGGACTGAGGAGGAGCAGCTAGGACTGAGGAGGAGCAGCTAGGACTGAGGAGGAGCAGCTAGGACTGACTGAGGAGGAGCAGCTAGGACTGAGGAGGAGCAGCTAGGACTGACTGAGGAGGAGCAGCTAGGACTGCCTGAGGAGGAGCAGCTAGGACTGAGGAGGAGCAGCTAGGACTGAGGAGGAGCAGCTAGGACTGAGGAGGAGCAGCTAGGACTGAGGAGGAGCAGCTAGGACTGAGGAGGAGCAGCTAGGAGGAGCAGCTAGGACTGAGGAGGAGCAGCTAGGAATGAGGAGGAGCAGCTAGGACTGAGGAGGAGCAGCTAGGACTGAGGAGGAGCAGCTAGGACTGCCTGAGGAGGAGCAGCTAGGACTGCCTGAGGAGGAGCAGCTAGGACTGAGGAGGAGCAGCTAGGACTGAGGAGGAGCAGCTAGGACTGAGGAGGAGCAGCTAGGACTGAGGAGGAGCAGCTAGGACTTAGGAGGAGCAGCTAGGACTGAGGAGGAGCAGCTAGGACTGAGGAGGAGCAGCTAGGACTGCCTGAGGAGGAGCAGCTAGGACTGCCTGAGGAGGAGCAGCTAGGACTGAGGAGGAGCAGCTAGGACTGAGGAGGAGCAGCTAGGACTGAGGAGGAGCAGCTAGGACTGAGGAGGAGCAGCTAGATGCCCCGCCCTGATGACAACGTAACTGGCAAGTGAACATGTGTCGCCGTCTGATGTCTGTGTCTGCACCGCTGTATACAGTTACATCGACCGGACTTCTTTCTGCAGATGTGAGCGTCCTTAGCAACGGTCAATAAGTCCTTGACAGCGGTCTGTCTGTTCGGTATTAACAACGTGTCACGTGTTCTGAATTGACCAATCAGAATCGAGTATTCAACTAAGCCATGTCATAAAGCTCGTTGGATGCGACTCAAGCGGAGCTGTTGGTGCCTGCTCATGTGGGTAGTTGTGTGCGTGACGCTGTGTGAGGCCCTGTGGTGCTCATGTTCAAGAGGAGCTACTCGAGCAGGTGTCCCTGCAGAGAGGTCATGACCTCCATGGACTCATCTGATGAATGAAGGCTGGAATGAACCATCGTATACATAGAGCACGATCACACGTGATGGAATGAATCAAAAGGAGCTACCTGGCGTCCCCCGGCAGGTCGAACATGGTCCGGTCCAGACAGAAGACTGATGGAGTCTGAGTGGGATGGTACGATCCAACAGGGGGGGAGCTGGGCTCGGAGTGAGACAGCCTGAGGACAGACTGACAGAGAGACGGACAGGTGAGAGACGGACAGGTGAAAAACAGACAGGTGAGAGACAGACAGGTGAGAGACGGACAGGTGAGAGACAGACAGGTGAGAGACGGACAGGTGAGAGACGGACAGGTGAAAAACAGACAGGTGAGAGACAGACAGGTGAGAGACAGACAGGTGAGAGACGGACAGGTGAGAGACGGACAGGTGAAAAACAGACAGGTGAGAGACGGACAGGTGAGAGACGGACAGGTGAGAGACGGACAGGTGAAAAACAGACAGGTGAGAGACAGACAGGTGAGAGACAGACAGGTGAGAGAGAGACAGGTGAGAGAGAGACAGGTGAGAGACGGACAGGTGAGAGACGGACAGGTGAGAGACGGACAGGTGAGAGACGGACAGGTGAGAGACGGACAGGTGAAAAACAGACAGGTGAGAGACAGACAGGTGAGAGACAGACAGGTGAGAGACGGACAGGTGAGAGACAGACAGGTGAGAGACGGACAGGTGAGAGACGGACAGGTGAAAAACAGACAGGTGAGAGACAGACAGGTGAGAGACAGACAGGTGAGAGACAGACAGGTGAGAGACAGACAGGTGAGAGACGAACAGGTGAGAGACGGACAGGTGAAAAACAGACAGGTGAGAGACGGACAGGTGAGAGACGGACAGGTGAAAAACGGACAGGTGAGAGACGGACAGGTGAGAGACGGACAGGTGAAAAACAGACAGGTGAGAGACAGACAGGTGAGAGACGGACAGGTGAGAGACGGACAGGTGAAAAACAGACAGGTGAGAGAGAGACAGGTGAGAGACGGACAGGTGAGAGACGGACAGGTGAAAAACAGACAGGTGAGAGACAGACAGGTGAGAGACAGACAGGTGAGAGACAGAGCTTGAGGATCTCTCTAGCCGTACCCTGCCTGCAGAGTCCACGTCCAATCGCAGTGGAGGAGGGACGTTCCGTGGGCGGGGTGAAGGAGGAGGAGGGGCAAAGTTTAACCTCTGAGCTACCATTGGCTCCTGGTGTGTCGGTGAGAGCGGCCTGCTGCGAGGTACAAGTCCCGCCCCCTCGTGGCCTCTGATTGGCCGAGTCAGCAGGTGAGCGGTGTCCTGGGAAAAGACTGCGCCTCTGTCCACATCTGGGCCAATCATCTCCAGGGACTCCAGGGAGTGGGCGTGTCTCATGGTGTCCATGACGCACCTAAGCCCCGCCCCTTCCTGTCGCTCCTGGATGTCGGTGCAGGTCCATCGCCCGCGGCGATATGGCTGGCCCCGCCCCCCTGTCCCCCCTAGGACCAACCGCACCACCCGGAACCTTGAGGCCCCGCCCCCCTGCCCCGCGGCATCATGGGACATGTGTTTCCTCTTCAGGGAGGGCGTGGTTGGCTGGGAGGAGCTTCTCTGAGCAGATTGGACTACAGTCAGCATCACGCTGGGAGCTGATTGGCCGGCTGGAGTCTGGTTAAAGTCCGAAGTCACACTGGTGATCTGGAAGCCACTCCTCTTTTTCCCGCCACTCATCCTCACACACACACACACACACACACACACACACACACACACACACACACACACACACACACACACACACACACACACACACACACACACACACACACACACACACACACACACACACACACACACACACACACACACACACACACACACACACACACACACACACACACACACACACACACACACACACACACACACACACACACAGAGAGAAAGACTCTGAAACACAGAGAAATATAAACTGTTATTGTCCCTGATGAGGACCGGAGACTCACGGCGCGTCCACACAGCGGCGTGCGCTGACGCTTGCCGGCGGGCGTGTCTGAAACTCGACCAACAACCAATCACATGGATCTCCCGCCCCTGACACACAAGCAGCGGTTTGATTGGCTAGAGCTCGTACTGCATATGGTTCGATTGGCTGACGCCTCGCCGAGGCTTCGAAAGTTGAACATTGCTCAACTTTTGCAGCGAGCCACGCCAGCTACGCTCCACGTCGCTTCCCACAATGCAGTTTGGCTAAAAGTGACGTCACCCCATCAAAGTGAATGGGGAAGCGTCAACGCACGCCGTTGTGTGGACGGGCCGTAAGTGTGTGTGTGTGTGTGTACAGCTGCAGGTAGTTGAAGGTAACCTGTCTCTCTCTCTCTCTCGTCAGGGTCAGTGTCTCTCGCCCGCAGCTATGCTCCCAGTTGATCTGTTGCCTGTTTCCTCACACTGTTAAGCAACCTGTGTGTGTGTGTGTGTGTGTGTGTGTGTGTGTGTGTGTGTGGTTCAGGTTCTTCAGGCTCTGTTGAAACACTGCATGTCGTCAAAGATTATTGTTATTAACCCCTAAACTGCTATTTATAAACTCTGAGTTTATAAACTCTAACTTTTAAACTCTAACTTTATAAACTCTAACTTTATAAACTCTAACTTTATAAACTCTAACTTTACACACTCTAATAATAATAAGACTTTATTAAACTTTATGAACAACAGCTCGTGAATCATGCCCTCTGACGTCACCGTTGTAAACAAACACTCACGTTCACGCGCCCAGCTGATGCGCGCTTCCGGGTGTGAAGTCACAATAAATCCATTGTTTAGAAAACAGCCTCGTACTGCGCATGCGCGCTCGGAAGTTCAGCGAAGTCCTTCAAGTCCTTATTCTGCAGATTCATTTCAGTTTAGAGTCCTCTGAAGATCCGAGAAGCTTCTTCTACAGAAACACCCCTTCTCTCCATCCTCCCCACGCTGCTGCGCGCGGCCGAGAGCGCGTTGCCGACAGGGAGGCGCCTGCGCAGTGGGAGAGAAGGGGGGCGTGTACTTTAGCTCAGAGATCAGAACACATACAGCAGGAGGACTCTTTAAAGTAGAGACACTACATGCTGATATACACCTGAACATCATCAGGAGAGGACTCTTTAAAGTAGAGACACTACATGCTGATATACACCTGAACATCATCAGGAGAGGACTCTTTAAAGTAGAGACACTACATACTGATATACACCTGAACATCAGCAGGAGAGGACTCTTTAAAGTAGAGACACTACATGCTGATATACACCTGAACATCATCAGGAGAGGACTCTTTAAAGTAGAGGCACTACATACTGATATACACCTGAACATCAGCAGGAGAGGACTCTTTAAAGTAGAGACACTACATACTGATATACACCTGAACATCAGCAGGAGAGGACTCTTTAAAGTAGAGACACTACATACTGATATACACCTGAACATCAGCAGGAGAGGACTCTTTAAAGTAGAGACACTACATACTGATATACACCTGAACATCAGCAGGAGAGGACTCTTTAAAGTAGAGACACTACATACTGATATACACCTGAACACCGGCAGGAGAGGACTCTTTAAAGTAGAGACACTACATACTGATATACACCTGAACATCAGCAGGAGAGGACTCTTTAAAGTAGAGACACTACATACTGATATACACCTGAACATCATCAGGAGAAGACTCTTTAAAGTAGAGACACTACATACTGATATACACCTGAACATCAGCAGGAGAGGACTCTTTAAAGTAGAGACACTACATACTGATATACACCTGAACACCGGCAGGAGAGGACTCTTTAAAGTAGAGACACTACATACTGATATACACCTGAACATCAGCAGGAGAGGACTCTTTAAAGTAGAGACACTACATGCTGATATACACCTGAACATCAGCAGGAGAGGACTCTTTAAAGTAGAGACACTACATACTGATATACACCTGAACATCATCAGGAGAGGACTCTTTAAAGTAGAGACACTACATACTGATATACACCTGAACATCAGCAGGAGAGGACTCTTTAAAGTAGAGACACTACATACTGATATACACCTGAACATCAGCAGGAGAGGACTCTTTAAAGTAGAGACACTACATACTGATATACACCTGAACATCAGCAGGAGAGGACTCTTTAAAGTAGAGACACTACATACTGATATACACCTGAACATCAGCAGGAGAGGACTCTTTAAAGTAGAGACACTACATACTGATATACACCTGAACATCAGCAGGAGAGGACTCTTTAAAGTAGAGACACTACATACTGATATACACCTGAACATCAGCAGGAGAGGACTCTTTAAAGTAGAGACACTACATACTGATATACACCTGAACATCAGCAGGAGAGGACTCTTTAAAGGAGAGACACTACATACTGATATACACCTGAACATCAGCAGGAGAGGACTCTTTAAAGTAGAGACACTACATACTGATATACACCTGAACATCATCAGGAGAGGACTCTTTAAAGTAGAGACACTACATACTGATATACACCTGAACATCGGCAGGAGAGGACTCTTTAAAGTAGAGACACTACATACTGATATACACCTGAACATCGGCAGGAGAGGACTCTTTAAAGTAGAGACACTACATACTGATATACACCTGAACATCGGCAGGAGAGGACTCTTTAAAGTAGAGACACTACATACTGATATACACCTGAACATCGGCAGGAGAGGACTCTTTAAAGTAGAGACACTACATACTGATATACACCTGCACATCAGCAGGAGAGGACTCTTTAAAGTAGAGACACTACATACTGATATACACCTGAACATCAGCAGGAGAGGACTCTTTAAAGTAGAGACACTACATACTGATATACACCTGAACATCAGCAGGAGAGGACTCTTTAAAGTAGAGACACTACATACTGATATACACCTGAACATCAGCAGCAGAGGACTCTTTAAAGTAGAGACACTACATACTGATATACACCTGAGCATCAGCAGGAGAGGACTCTTTAAAGTAGAGACACTACATACTGATATACACCTGAACATCAGCAGGAGAGGACTCTTTAAAGTAGACACTACATGCTGATATACACCTGAACATCAGCAGGAGAGGACTCTTTAAAGTAGAGACACTACATACTGATATACACCTGAACATCAGCAGGAGAGGACTCTTTAAAGTAGAGACACTACATACTGATATCCACCTGAACATCAGCAGGAGAGGACTCTTTAAAGTAGAGACACTAGATACTGATATACACCTGAACATCAGCAGGAGAGGACTCTTTAAAGTAGAGACACTACATACTGATATACACCTGAACATCAGCAGGAGAGGACTCTTTAAAGTAGAGACACTAGATACTGATATACACCTGAACATCAGCAGGAGAGGACTCTTTAAAGTAGAGACACTAGATACTGATATCCACCTGAACATCAGCAGGAGAGGACTCTTTAAAGTAGAGACACTAGATACTGATATCCACCTGAACATCAGCAGGAGAGGACTCTTTAAAGTAGAGACACTAGATACTGATATCCACCTGAACATCAGCAGGAGAGGACTCTTTAAAGTAGAGACACTAGATACTGATATCCACCTGAACATCAGCAGGAGAGGACTCTTTAAAGTAGAGACACTACATACTGATATACACCTGAACATCAGCAGGAGAGGACTCTTTAAAGGAGAGACACTACATACTGATATACACCTGAACATCAGCAGGAGAGGACTCTTTAAAGGAAGAGCTTCATCAGAGTAACTCGTGACAGACACACAGCGGGAACCTCATGTATTTTATTAGAAATGTTACAACAACACTGAACCTGCTCGTACAGCTCTGCAAAGGATTGTGGGTCCGAAAAGAAGAGCTGCACATCCTGGTACTTTGGCATTTTACATCTGTTCCCGCATCATAAACTGTGTTCGGGTCACATGACGGGTCACATGACGCTCTGAAAATAAAAGGATAACTGGAAGGAAGCTGTACCTGTCAATCACCTGCAACATCTTCATGTGATCATTAATCACAACAAACATCATGTGACCTATGGGCCATGCTAGCACTGTTAGCATTGAAGCTCAGGCATTAAAAGACATATATAGTTCATATGAAGGTCTTTTAAAGGTCATATGAAGGTCTTTTAAAGGTCATATGAAGGTGAGGTGCTGGTGTTCATCGAGGCCGTATTTTTCTTTGTTCTGCTCGAACAGGTGGGTCAGACTCTGCAGGTAAATCTGATGCAGACCCTCGATGTCCTCTGAGCTGGGACTGGGATTCCGGACCAATGGGATGGGCTCTCCCACTGAAGAGCAGACAGGAAACAGAAACAAACTCATAGCTTCAAAAACTCTCCTGAGCTGGTCAATGGTTTATACTGGGCTAAAGTTGGGCTAATGCTGGGCTAATGCTGGGCTAATGCTGGGCTAAAGCTGGGCTAAAGCTGGGCTAAAGTTGGGATAATGCTGGGCTAAAGTTGGGCTAATGCTGGGCTAAAGTTGGGCCTAATGCTGGGCTAATGCTGGGCTGAAGTTGGGCTAAAGCTGGGCTAAAGTTGGGCTAAAGTTGGGCTAAAGTTGGGCTAAAGTTGGGCTAAAGTTGGGCTAATGCTGGGCTAAAGCTGGGCTAATGCTGGGCTAAAGTTGGGCTAATGCTGGGCTAAAGCTGGGCTAAAGCTGGGCTAAAGTTGGGATAATGCTGGGCTAAAGTTGGGCTAATGCTGGGCTAAAGTTGGGCTAATGCTGGGCTAATGCTGGGCTGAAGTTGGGCTAAAGCTGGGCTAAAGTTGGGCTAAAGTTGGGCTAAAGTTGGGCTAAAGTTGGGCTAAAGTTGGGCTAAAGTTGGGCTAAAGTTGGGCTAAAGCTGGGCTAAAGTTGGGCTAAAGTTGGGCTAAAGCTGGGCTAAAGCTGGGCTAAAGTTGGGATAATGCTGGGCTAAAGCTGGGCTAAAGTTGGGATAATGCTGGGCTAATGCTGGGCTAAAGCTGGGCTAAAGTTGGGATAATGCTGGGCTAATGCTGGGCTAAAGTTGGGCTAAAGCTGGGCTAATGCTGGGCTAAAGTTGGGATAATGCTGGGCTAAATTCATGCCCAACGCCTAGCCTGAAACTGGGGCTAACACTGGGCTCAAACTAGGCTCACTCTGGGCAAATGCTAAACCTTGGCTAATGCTAGCTTACTCTGGGCTAACACTCTAGGATAATCCTAGGCTTAATCTGGGCTAACGTTAGGCTCACCCTGGGCTAACGCTAGGCTCACGCTAGGCTAACACTAGGCTCAATATGGTTTACACCCTAGGCTCACGCTCACGCTAGGCTAACACTAGGCTAACGCTAGGCTCACCCTGGGCTCATGCTAGGCTCACGCTAGGCTAACACTAGGCTCAATATGGTTTACACCCTATGCTAACGCTCACTCCGGGCTATATGTCAGCTGGCTGTCGTACCGACGGTGTTGATTGGCTTCCTGTAGGGCATCAGGCCGAAGCTGTACTGGAAAACTCCTCTGGCGTGAAACAGAGGCAGAGCGACTCCCAAGATGCTTTGCAGCCGGTTCTATGGACACAGACACACTGAGCCTTAAATATATATATGCACATATTTATATTTAGAGTGTGTGTTTGTAGGTGTAAACATGTGTGTGAGACCTCTGACCTGCAGCCTCCTGAGAGGAGAACCTCTCGGGTTCTCCATCTGATCAAACAACTCGTTCTCCCCGAAGGAAAAGACAGGAACCAGCTGAGCCCTATACACACACACACACACGAAGATCTGTGTGATTATGCATTATTCACAAAAACCACGCACACCCCACACACACACACACACCCCCACGCAAACACACACCCGTGTTTGAGAGCCAGTTTGATGAAGCCCTTCCGGTTCAGGATCTGAAACACAAAGTCAGCTTGTTATCCTTTATATGGGGAACCTATTTGACTCTATAGCGCCACCCAGCCCCTCTAGCGCAGCCCCATGTCACAGCTTCTGCCTGCAGGAAGTTAGTGAGAACGATGTTCTGGAGGTCCTTACTAAACTTGACCCCAACACACCTGCAGGTCTTGATGGCCCGATTATTGCAGAAGCTATCTCCCACCTTTGTAATCCGTCCATACAGACAGCAGGGCTACCTTCTGCCTGGAACGCAGCCTCAGTGCAACCTTTGTTTAAAGGGGGAAACCATGCTGACCCCAACTGCTATCTTCCAATATCCATTCTACCCTGTATAGCAAAAGTGTTCGAAAAGTTAGTCTGCAAACAGCTAACATGGTTTCTGAAGACTTACAACATACTATCTGACATGCAGTCTGGGTTCCGTGCAGGTCATGGGTGTGAGACGGCGACTCTCAAAGTCCTAAATGATATCACCAATGCCCTTGACTCCAGAAAATACTGTGCTGCCATTTTCATCGATCTTGCCAAAGCCTTCGACACTGTAGATCACCAACTGCTTCTGGGAAAGCTTAGATGCATTGGTGTCACTAACCAATCGATAGCCTGGTTTGAAAACTTCATTTCAAACCTTTATTTATACAGATAAAACCCATTGAGATCATTGATCTCTTTTTCAAGCGAGACCTGCTCAAGTAGTTCCAAATGAAACATAAACAGAACAACAAAAGGACATCATACAGCATAATTTACATCACTATCCACATGAGCAGGTACCAACAGCTTCCGATTGAGTAGCATCCAACCGAGCTTTAAAACATTTAGTGGCACCAGATTGCTCAGTTTCCATTTAATTTGCAGACTATTCCAAGACAGAGGAGCTGCGCATCCAAAAGCTGTCTTCCCTAAGACAGTCCTAGCAGTTGGCACATTTAATAAAACCACAGCATGCGATCTCAGGCAGGAGCCACTTACAATTCTCCGTGAGATCAGGAGCAGATGTAAGATGGAAGTTTCCCTAACATGGCTTTGTATATAAACAAGTACCAGTGACTGAGCCTCCGTACAGTTAGTGAATAAGTAAACTACCTGTCCATGCGCACCCAGTGTGTAAAATCTGACTACCTGATGACACAGCCCCTATCCATCTCTAAGGGAGTACCACAAGGCTCTATCCTAGCACCCATCCTATTCTCAATATATATAAATGACATGGAGAAATCAGTGGGCAACTCCTCTATCCACCTAGATGCCGATGACACGATTCTGTACACTGCTGGCCCTTCCCCGGAGAGTCCCATCTCTCTGCCCTCGGCCTGGTCCTGAACACCACTAAAACCAAGACCATGTGGCTTGGCCGCAGTGGTGCCTCCCAAACTGGCACTCTTGGGACCGCCGATGGCCGGGACCTCGAAATAGTTCAATCTTATAAATACCTTGGATTTTGGATTGACAGTAATCTGTCATTCTCAGAACATCTCCCCAAAATTCAGACCAAGGTTAAAGTTAGACTCAGCTTTCTGTATAGGGATCGCTCCTCATTCACTTCATCTGCTAAACCCTCCCTGTTCCAGATGACTGTCCTTCCTCTGGTCCAGTTGACTGTCCTTCCTCTGTTCCAGATGACTGTCCTTCCTCTGGTCCAGTTGACTGTCCTTCCTCTGGTCCAGATGACTGTCCTTCCTCTGGTCCAGATGACTGTCCTTCCTCTGGTCCAGATGACTGTCCTTCCTCTGTCCTTCCTCTGATCCAGATGACTGTCCTTCCTCTGTTCCAGATGACTGTCCTTCCTCTGGTCCAGATGACTGTCCTTCCTCTGGTCCAGATGACTGTCCTTCCTCTGGTCCAGATGACTGTCCTTCCTCTGTTCCAGATGACTGACCTTCCTCTGGTCCAGATGACTGTCCTTCCTCTGGTCCAGATGACTGTCCTTCCTCTGTTCCAGATGACTGACCTTCCTCTGGTCCAGATGACTGTCCTTCCTCTGTTCCAGATGACTGACCTTCCTCTGGTCCAGATGACTGTCCTCCCTCTGGTCCAGATGGCTGTCCTTCCTCTGGTCCAGATGACTGTCCTTCCTCTGTTCCAGATGACTGACCTTCCTCTGTTCCAGATGACTGTCCTTCCTCTGTTCCAGATGACTGTCCTTCCTCTGTTCCAGATGACTGTCCTTCCTCTGGTCCAGATGACTGTCCTTCCTCTGTCCTTCCTCTGGTCAAGATGACTGTCCTTCCTCTGGTCCAGATGACTGTCCTTCCTCTGGTCCAGATGACTGTCCTTCCTCTGTTCCAGATGACTGTCCTTCCTCTGTTCCAGATGACTGACCTTCCTCTGTTCCAGATGACTG
>CM070441.1:267287-269787 GCA_036324595.1 Champsocephalus gunnari
AGACAGGTGAGACAGGTGAGAGACAGCCAGGTGAGAGACAGACAGCAAGAGACAGGTGAGAGAGAGACAGGTGAGTCAGACAGGTGAGAGAGACAGGTGAGAGACAATCAGGTGAGACAGGTGAGAGACAGACAGGTGAGAGAGAGACAGGTGAGAGACAGAGAGATGAGAAACAGACAGCTAGAGACAGGTGAGAGACAGACAGGTGAGAGACAGACAGGTGAGAACAGACAGGTGAGAGACAGACAGGTGAGAGACAGAGAGATGAGAAACAGACAGCTAGAGACAGGTGAGAGACAGACAGGTGAGAGACAGACAGGTGAGAGACAGACAGGTGAGAGACAGAGAGATGAGAAACAGACAGCTAGAGACAGGTGAGAGACAGACAGGTGAGAACAGACAGGTGAGAGACAGACAGGTGAGAGACAGACAGGTGAGAACAGACAGGTGAGAGACAGACAGGTGAGAGACAGACAGGTGAGAGACAGACAGGTGAGAGACAGACAGGTGAGAGACAGACAGGTGAGAGACAGACAGGTGAGAACAGACAGGTGAGAGACAGACAGGTGAGAACAGACAGGTGAGAGACAGACAGGTGAGAGACAGACAGGTGAGAGACAGACAGGTGAGAGACAGAGAGATGAGAAACAGACAGCTAGAGACAGGTGAGAGACAGACAGGTGAGAACAGACAGGTGAGAGACAGACAGGTGAGAGACAGACAGGTGAGAACAGACAGGTGAGAGACAGACAGGTGAGAACAGACAGGTGAGAGACAGACAGGTGTTCTCACCATGAGGATGGAACCCGAATATGTAGTTTTTCTTTGGATCCAGATCCACAGTTTTCAGAAGCTGGAGAGACAAAGAGGATCAGAGTCAGAGTCGGGTCCTCAGTGACGAGGCGGGTCCTCAGTGACGAGGCGGGTCCTCAGTGACGAGGCGGGTCCTCAGTGACGAGGCGGGTCCTCAGTGACGAGGCGGGTCCTCAGTGACGAGGCGGGTCCTCAGTGAGGAGGCGGGTCCTCAGTGACGAGGCGGGTCCTCAGTGACGAGGCGGGTCCTCAGTGAGGAGGCGGGTCCTCAGTGACGAGTCGGGTCCTCAGTGACGAGGCGGGTCCTCGGTGACGAGGCGGGTCCTCGGTGACGAGGCGGGTCCTCGGTGACGAGGCGGGTCCTCGGTGACGAGTTGGGTCCTCGGTGACGAGGCGGGTCTTCTCCACCAGAACCGCTCTACCAGAACCAGAACCTCTCCCCACCAGAACCAGAACCTCTCTCAACCAGAACCAGAACCTCTCTCCACCAGAACCAAAACCTCTCTCCACCAGAACCTCTCTCAACCAGAACCAGAACCTCTCTCAACCAGAACCAGAACCTCTCTCCACCAGAACCAGAACCTCTCTCCATCAGAACCTCTCTCCACCAGAACCATAACCTCTCTCCATCAGAACCTCTCTCAACCAGAACCTCTCTCAACCAGAACCAGAACCTCTCTCCACCAGAACCAGAACCTCTCTCCACCAGAACCAGAACCTCTCTCCATCAGAACCTCTCTCCACCAGAACCAAAACCTCTCTCCACCAGAACCTCTCTCAACCAGAACCAGAACCTCTCTCAACCAGAACCAGAACCTCCCTCCACCAGAACCAGAACCTCTCTCCATCAGAACCTCTCTCCACCAGAACCAAAACCTCTCTCCACCAGAACCTCTCTCAACCAGAACCAGAACCTCTCTCCACCAGAACCAGAACCTCTCTCCACCAGAACCAGAACCTCTCTCCACCAGAACCTCTCTCCACCAGAACCATAACCTCTCTCCATCAGAACCTCTCACCTCTCTCCATCAGAACCTCTCACCTCTCTCCATCAGGACCAGGACCTCTCCCCACCAGAACCATAACCTCTCTCCATCAGAACCTGTCACCTCTCTCCATCAGGACCAGAACCTCTCCCCACCAGAACCATAACCTCTCTCCATCAGAACCTCTCTCAACCAGAACCAGAACCTCTCTCAACCAGAACCAGAACCTCTCTCAACCAGAACCAGAACCTCTCTCCATCAGAACCTCTCTCCACCAGAACCAAAACCTCTCTCCACCAGAACCTCTCTCAACCAGAACCAGAACCTCTCTCCACCAGAACCAGAACCTCTCTCCATCAGAACCTCTCTCCACCAGAACCAAAACCTCTCTCCACCAGAACCTCTCTCAACCAGAACCAGAACCTCTCTCAACCAGAACCAGAACCTCTCTCCACCAGAACCAGAACCTCTCTCCACCAGAACCAGAACCTCTCTCCACCAGAACCATAACCTCTCTCCATCAGAACCTCTCACCTCTCTCCATCAGAACCTCTCACCTCTCTCCATCAGGACCAGAACCTCTCCCCACCAGAACCATAACCTCTCTCCATCAGAACCTCTCACCTCTCTCCATCAGGACCAGAACCTCTCCCCACCAGAACCATAACCTCTCTCCATCAGAACCTCTCACCTCTCTCCAT
>CM070441.1:274787-327287 GCA_036324595.1 Champsocephalus gunnari
GTCCGTGTTTTGGGGGTCTTGGAGCGGCCACAGAGAGGTGCTTTTCCCCGGTGTATTTCATGGAAGTCTGTTTGACATGTGTTCACAAAGTGCTATTTATTCAGAAATAGCACTTTCTGAATGACCCATTTTAATTTCAAACTGACTTAAAACAGACCACCCGACCTTTGCAACTAATCTACCCACGTGTAGCATGCTATTTTCGGTTATAAATATTGTCTTATCACCACGGATGTCCTGTCCATGAAATGGCCATATCTTCCCTAAATTCACAGCAATCTTACCCAGCTTTCACACACTAATTCCTGGGTAACAAAGCCATGTGCACCCCTGTATTCACAGTGATCTTACCCAGGTTTCAGACACTAATTCCTGGGTAAGAAAGCCACCCTGGACGCGTCCTGGACGCGTCGTCAAATGTGGATGAAATGGACAGATTCCTGTACATGTCATGCACTTTTAATGGGAGGATGAGATGGCCATATCCTCCCTAAATTCACAGCAAACTTACCCAGCTTTCACACACTAATTCCTGGGTGCATCCTGTATTCACATCGATTTTACCCATGTTTCAGACACTAATTCCTGGGTAAGAAAGTCACCCTGAATGGGTCGTCAAATGTGGATGAAATGGACAGATTCCTGTACATTTCATGCACTTTTAATGGGGGTCACGGGGATGAAATGGCCATATCCTCCCTAAATTCACAGCAAATCTTACCCAGCTTTCACACACTAATTCCTGGGTAATAAAGCCATGTGCACCCTGTATTCACAGTAATCTTACCCATGTTTCACACACTAATTCCTGGGTAAGAAAGTCACCCTGACATCTCAAATGGTGAATGGCGTCGTCATCATAATGTGGATGGATGAAATGGACAGATTCCTGTACATTTCATGCACTTTTAATGGGAGTCGTCAGTATATGGAGCTTAGCCCACAATTCCCGGAGGTTCCAGGCCGAATTTGGGAGCTCATAGGCGGCCTGCCATGCGCCCCCACCCGTGGAAAGCAAAAAAAAGTAAAGAAAATGGTCAATTATATGTTAAAATAATCAAAAATGAAGTTTTTGAAAATTCTCGAAAAAACGGCTAAGTGCCAACGGAGGAGGGGGTCAAGTCTTCGGCGCTTCGGGACGAAGCCCCGGAGACTTTTGCACTCCCCCGTTGCAATTTACAACGGAGAGGGGAATCGAGACCTCCCTTCCTCCGTCCAAAAAATTCATTCATCTTTTCCAAGCTACCATCTGCACGAAATCGGAAACCCGGTTTTTGAGAGCACTTAGAAAAAAACGAGCTATTTTCACATGATGGGGAAATCATGGAGGAATGTATCCGCCTCATAAGCACTTTGGATCGGATAAAATTGTTGCCTGGAGGACCCCCAATCATGGTTCTCACAAAACTTTAAGTTTTCAAACTGGTCTCTGGAGGAATGCAGGGGGAGTTGTCAGGGGACTCTACCCGCCTTATGGAACACTATTTTCGGATACAATTTATCCATTTTCACCCTTTTCTCTGGTTCTTCCAAAAGTTGACTTAAACTTTTTCCGACTCTGGAGGAATGCAAGGGGAGTTGTCAGGGGACTCTACCCGCCTCAAGAGACACTATTTTCGGATACAATTTATCCATTTTCACCCCTTTTCTCTGGTTCTCCAAAAAGTCAAGTCAGACTTTTTTCCTGATTTCTCACTGATCGAATGGCAAACTCGACCCGCCATCGGAGGGCCTCCACCGGCCCGGCCTCGTGCCGGTGCTCTGGCGGACGGTTCCTCCGAACTGCGGGTTCGACTCTGATGGCCGGGAGGGTGTGCTGCTTGGGGGTAACCCCGCGGAGCACAGCCTCCCGGCCCGCCCGATATGAAGCGTGACCGAGACGAACCGTCTGACTCAGGCGTCCCACCACGGGTCCCGCGGCGGGACGGAGGTTCCGGGCTGGAACCTCCCCACCTCCGCCGCGGTGCACCCGGCAAACACTGTTTCTCGAACCCTCCACTGTTGCATAGCGGCCTTCGTCGGCTGCGGCATTCAGCAATTGGCCTTGCTCCGGGCACCGGTTCCCCCGGGGACCAGTGTTCGGTGGCTCCACATGATATATGGTCGACCCTACTTCATGACATGCTACTCTCATCGAATCAGTTATGGTTCCCTTGATTGCTCAACGTTACTTGGGTGACTGTGACAAGTCTAGACCTAATACATGTCAACGAACGCTGACCTTCGGTGAAGCTTCGTGCATTTATCAGATCCAAAACCCATGCGGGGTGCTCTCCGGGGCGCCCTGGGACCTTTGGTGACTCTAGATAACCTCGCAGGCCCTCGTAGCGACCACGGGTAACGGAGAATCATGGTTTGATTCGGGAGAGGGAGCCTTAGAAACGGTTACCATGATATAGGGTTGACCGTACTTCATCACAGGCTACCAGTTTCATCCTGCGTAACAACCACATATGCTTGTCTGCAAAGAGTGAACTGCCTGGTCCTGCCCTGGTGTTCCTCTACGGCTAGTGTCCAGCCGTCAGCTGTGCTATCAGCAAATTTGACCCGCCATCGGAGGGCCTCCTCCCCGGGTCCACATGCCGGTGCTGGACGGTCGGAATAATAATATTTTACAGGGCTCAGGGGTCTGCATTTTGAAGCTCCTGGAGCGGCCTGCCATCGGAGGGGGGCCTCCACCCAGTAAAGCACCGCAACATACACCACCTTTAAGGTTCCCAGGGGCACGAGTTTCTTGAGGGTGTGATCATCTGGGTTTAGTCCGTGGGGGAGTGCTTAAGTTCGGGGGCCCGGGTACCCAAGGTGCGCGAGGTTCTGGAAGTACGCATGTCAGGGAGAGATCCTGGAGCTCCTTAGTCCGTGTTTTGGGGGTCTTGGAGCGGCCACAGAGAGGTGCTTTTCCCCGGTGTATTTCATGGAAGTCTGAAATAGCCTGTTTGCTCATGCCAGGGAGAGATGCTGGGGCTGCTGCGTCCGTGTTTTGGGGGTCTTGGAGCGGCCCCGAAGAGGTGGCTTTGTCGGTGTACGTAATGGAAGTGTGAACTAGCCTGTTTGCTCAAGGCAGGGAGGGATCCTGGAGCTCCTTAGTCCGTGTTTTGGGGGTCTTGGAGCGGCCACAGAGAGGTGCTTTTCAAGCTCGGTCTCCTTGCAGTGTGAAATAAACAGAGTGCTTGTGTCTGATCGTGCTACTAATTGATAACTTGTAATAGGAATGTCTGTTTGACATGTGTTGAGAAAGTGCTATTTATTCAGAAATAGCACTTTCTGAATGACCCATTTTAATTTCAAACTGACTTAAAACAGACCACCCGACCTTTGCAACTAATCTACCCACGTGTAGCATGCTATTTTCGGTTATAAATATTGTCTTATCACCACGGATGTCCTGTCCATGAAATGGCCATATCTTCCCTAAATTCACAGCAATCTTACCCAGCTTTCACACACTAATTCCTGGGTAACAAAGCCATGTGCACCCCTGTATTCACAGTGATCTTACCCAGGTTTCAGACACTAATTCCTGGGTAAGAAAGTCACCCTGAATGGGTCGTCAAATGTGGATGAAATGGACAGATTCCTGTACATGTCATGCACTTTTAATGGGAGGATGAAATGGCCATATCCTCCCTAAATTCACAGCAAACTTACCCAGCTTTCACACACTAATTCCTGGGTAAGAAAGCCATGTGCACCCTGTATTCACATCGATTTTACCCATGTTTCAGACACTAATTCCTGGGTAAGAAAGTCACCCTGAATGGGTCGTCAAATGTGGATGAAATGGACAGATTCCTGTACATTTCATGCACTTTTAATGGGAGGATGAAATGGCCTGTTTAATCCGATTTTGAGCACTCTTTTCCCCGCATAAACTAGTTTAAATCACCGTTAAACACTTATTTGCAATGTCTATTTCATGGACATCCCTCTATGTATTAAAGTCCGTGATCTGTACACACTATTCTGTACACTTGGCGGACCGCAACCGGTAGTAAATGTCCACCCAGTGTACCCACAAGTCCCTAGGGTATGGCGAGGGCAGTATTGATCAACTGGGGGAAAGTGTGGCCTTAGCAGGAGGCGAGGGCAGTATTGATCAACTGGGGAAAGTGAGGCCTTAGCAGGAGGAGAGGGCAGTATTGATCAACTGGGGAAAGTGAGGCCTTAGCAGGAGGAGAGGGCAGCATTGATCAACTGGGGGAAAGTGAGGCCTTAGCAGGAGGCGAGGGCAGTATTGATCAACTGGGGAAAGTGAGGCCTTAGCAGGAGGCGAGGGCAGTATTGATCAACTGGGGGAAAGTGAGGCCTTAGCAGGAGGCGAGGGCAGTATTGATCAACTGGGGGAAAGTGAGGCCTTAGCAGGAGGAGAGGGCAGCATTGATCAACTGGGGGAAAGTGAGGCCTTAGCAGGAGGCGAGGGCAGTATTGATCAACTGGGGAAAGTGAGGCCTTAGCAGGAGGCGAGGGCAGCATTGATCAACTGGGGAAAGTGAGGCCTTAGCAGGAGGCGAGGGCAGTATTGATCAACTGGGGGAAAGTGAGGCCTTAGCAGGAGGAGAGGGCAGCATTGATCAACTGGGGGAAAGTGAGGCCTTAGCAGGAGGCGAGGGCAGTATTGATCAACTGGGGAAAGTGAGGCCTTAGCAGGAGGCGAGGGCAGCATTGATCAACTGGGGAAAGTGAGGCCTTAGCAGGAGGCGAGGGCAGTATTGATCAACTGGGGGAAAGTGAGGCCTTAGCAGGAGGAGAGGGCAGTATTGATCAACTGGGGGAAAGTGAGGCCTTAGCAGGAGGCGAGGGCAGCATTGATCAACTGGGGGAAAGTGAGGCCTTAGCAGGAGGCGAGGGCAGCATTGATCAACTGGGGGAAAGTGAGGCCTTAGCAGGAGAGGGCAGTATTGATCAACTGGGGAAAGTGAGGCCTTAGCAGGAGGCGAGGGCAGCATTGATCAACTGGGGAAAGTGAGGCCTTAGCAGGAGGAGAGGGCAGTATTGATCAACTGGGGGGAAGTGAGGCCTTAGCAGGAGGCGAGGGCAGCATTGATCAACTGGGGAAAGTGAGGCCTTAGCAGGAGGCGAGGGCAGTATTGATCAACTGGGGAAAGTGAGGCCTTAGCAGGAGGCGAGGGCAGTATTGATCAACTGGGGAAAGTGAGGCCTTAGCAGGAGGAGAGGGCAGTATTGATCAACTGGGGAAAGTGAGGCCTTAGCAGGAGGCGAGGGCAGCATTGATCAACTGGGGAAAGTGAGGCCTTAGCAGGAGGAGAGGGCAGCATTGATCAACTGGGGAAAGTGAGGCCTTAGCAGGAGGCGAGGGCAGCATTGATCAACTGGGGAAAGTGAGGCCTTAGCAGGAGGCGAGGGCAGTATTGATCAACTGGGGGAAAGTGAGGCCTTAGCAGGAGGCGAGGGCAGCATTGATCAACTGGGGAAAGTGAGGCCTTAGCAGGAGGCGAGGGCAGTATTGATCAACTGGGGAAAGTGAGGCCTTAGCAGGAGGCGAGGGCAGCATTGATCTCCAACATCCTCCTCGGGAACCCCCCATGTCCTCTCTCCAGCGTGTCTCCTCCTCGGGAACCCCCCATGTCCTCTCTCCAGCGTGTCTCCTCCTCTGGAACCCCCCATGTCCTCTCTCCAGCGTGTCTCCTCCTCTGGAACCCCCCATGTCCTCTCTCCAGCGTGTCTCCTCCTCTGGAACCCCTCATGTCCTCTCCAGCGTGTGTCCTCCTCTGGAACCCCCCATGTCCTCTCTCCAGCGTGTCTCCTCCTCTGGAACCCCCCATGTCCTCTCTCCAGTGTGTCTCCTCCTCTGGAACCCCCCATGTCCTCTCTCCAGCGTGTCTCCTCCTCTGGAACCCCCCCATGTCCTCTCTCCAGCGTGTCTCCTCCTCTGGAACCCCCCATGTCCTCTCTCCAGCGTGTCTCCTCCTCTGGGAACCCCCCATGTCCTCTCTCCAGCGTGTCTCCTCCTCTGGAACCCCCCATGTCCTCTCTCCAGCGTGTCTCCTCCTCTGGAACCCCCCATGTCCTCTCTCCAGCATGTCTCCTCCTCTGGAACCCCCCATGTCCTCTCTCCAGCGTGTCTCCTCCTCGGGAACCCCCCCATGTCCTCTCTCCAGCGTGTGTCCTCCTCTGGAACCCCCCCCATGTCCTCTCTCCAGCGTGTCTCCTCCTCTGGAACCCCCCCATGTCCTCTCTCCAGCGTGTCTCCTCCTCTGGAACCCCCCATGTCCTCTCTCCAGCGTGTCTCCTCCTCTGGAACCCCCCATGTCCTCTCTCCAGCGTGTCTCCTCCTCTGGAACCCCCCATGTCCTCTCTCCAGCGTGTCTCCTCCTCTGGAACCCCCCATGTCCTCTCTCCAGCGTGTGTCCTCCTCTGGAACCCCCCATGTCCTCTCTCCAGCGTGTCTCCTCCTCTGGAACCCCCCATGTCCTCTCTCCAGCGTGTCTCCTCCTCTGGAACCCCCCATGTCCTCTCTCCAGCGTGTCTCCTCCTCTGGAACCCCCCATGTCCTCTCTCCAGCGTGTCTCCTCCTCTGGAACCCCCCATGTCCTCTCTCCAGCGTGTCTCCTCCTCTGGAACCCCCCATGTCCTCTCTCCAGCGTGTCTCCTCCTCGGGAACCCCCCATGTCCTCTCTCCAGCGTGTCTCCTCCTCTGGAACCCCCCATGTCCTCTCTCCAGCGTGTCTCCTCCTCCTCGCATCATATGCTGATTACCAAATCCTTCTATACGAGTGAATTCATAGTTTGACGTCTTCCAATGAGACGCTGAGTCCACACCTTTGACTGGTATCTATGAATGATAGCTTGTGTAGTACTTTCATGAAAAGATTAGAGCGCGCACACACACACACACACACACACACACACAATAACACACAAACAATAACCCACACACACAGGCTGTGTTTTCCCTCGGCCATTTTATTATAAAAGTTGAGTTTCTACTGACAGTGAACAGGAAATAAAAAACAACATGAATAAGAGGGGGGATAACCATGGCAACACACAGGGGTGCAGGGTAACCATGGTGACTGTGAGGGGGGCAGTTTAACATCTGATGACCTCACACACACACACACATACATTCTCACAAAGCATACATCCTGAGGCCCAGTGTGTGTGTTTCAGAGTTTCTGTCTGTCTCTCACCTGTCTGTCTGTCACCTGTCTGTCTGTCACCTGTCTGTCTGTCACCTGTCTGTCTCTCACCTGTCTGTCTCTCACCTGTCTGTCTGTCACCTGTCTGTCTCGTCACCTGTCTGTCTCGTCACCTGTCTGTACCTGTCTGTCTCACCTGTCTGTCACCTGTCTGTCTCTGTCACCTGTCTGTCTGTCACCTGTCTCTCACCTGTCTGTCTCACCTGTCTGTCACCTGTCTGTCTCTCACCTGTCTGACTGTAACCTGTCTGTCTCTCTGTCACCTGTCTGTCTGTAACCTGTCTGTCTCTCACCTGTCTGTCTCTCACCTGTCTGTCTGTAACCTGTCTGTCTCTCACCTGTCTGTCTCTCACCTGTCTGACTGTAACCTGTCTGTCTCTCTGTAACCTGTCTGTCTCTCACCTGTCTGCCAGTCTGTCTGACTGTAACCTGGCTGTCTGTCATGGCGCGTTTCCACGGCAGCGGGGAGCTCGCTTTAAGCGTGCCGAGCCGTGCGGGGCCTGTTTCTCGTTGCGTTTCCACTCGGCCTAGTTTTGGGCGACTTTTTCACCTTTTTTCTGGCCCGACTAAACCGTGGTTCTAGAGCCAGGACCAACCGGCTGAGTCGGGCTGAGCTAAACTAGAGGGAGTCGCTGGAAAGGGGCTACGACTACAACCAGATGAACATATGTGACCGTGGTGTAATTGTAATACACGTTTCAGAATGATGCCGAAGTAACAACACACTGATACGGTTAGTGACACCACGAGTTCACGCTTTGAGTCTGCAGTCAGACGGCAGAGAAACACCTTTACAATGCGTGTTTTCTGAATGGAGATGGGCTGAGCTAACGTTGTGTATGCTCCGACCGTCCACTCTCACAGCAACGGCCTACAGACATAAAGCAGCGTCTGTATTCTCCGTGACGACGCAGGCAGTCTGTGGTTTGGACTGGGTTAGCTTCTGTCTGGTTTCTGAACAGATAGAGGAGCTGAGCTCTGAGGGCTAACGGCTGGGTTGCCTTCTGGAGCTCTCATTGAGAGCGTCACTCGCTACTCGTACCATAGTAACTGCCCCAGTTCCTAAACTGTAATGGAAGCGCAGCATTAAAGTGAGCCGGGCCTAATGAGGCCGAACCAAACCGAGCGAGAACTGCAGTGGAAACGCGCCATAAGTGCTGCTATCACTGTTATAATAATTATAATAATGACTGTCGTCGTTTCAATATGTCGGAGTGATTAAAATCTGCTTCCTGTCTGTCTGCCTCTGAAGAGGCGGAGCCACAGGAGGCGGGATATGTGTTTACCTGTCTGTCTGCTCTGAAACACACACACCTACCCGTCTCTCTCTCTGTCTACTCGTCCTCTTCATCGTCATCATCCCCCTCATCCTCTTCCTCCCCCCCCCCTCCTCCCCCTCCCCCCCCCCAGCCTGAGCTGAGGATCCAGGAGTCCTGGAGAAGGTAGTCCCGCCCCCACGATACGCCACCATGTCCTGCAGACAGACAGAAACACAGACAGGTCAGAGACAGGTTACACACAGGCTAGAGACAGACAGGTTGGAGACATGTTAGAGACAGACAGGCTAGAGACGGACACGTTAGAGACAGACAGGCTAGAGACAGACAGGCTAGAGACGGACACGTTAGAGACGGACACGTTAGAGACTGACAGGCTAGAGACAGACAGGCTAGAGACAGACAGGTTGGAGACAGACAGGCTAGAGACGGACACGTTAGAGACAGACAGGCTAGAGACAGACAGGTTGGAGACAGACAGGCTAGAGACGGACACGTTAGAGACAGACAGGCTAGAGACAGACAGGCTAGAGACAGACAGGTTGGAGACAGACAGGTTGGAGACAGACAGGTTGGAGACAGACAGGTTGGAGACAGACAGGTTGGAGACAGACAGGTTGGAGACAGACAGGTTGGAGACATGTTAGAGACAGACAGGTTACACACAGGCTAGAGACAGACAGGTTGGAGACACGTTGGAGACAGACAGGTTACACACAGGCTAGAGACAGACAGGCACACAGGTTGGAGACATGTTAGAGACAGACAGGTGACAACCCTAACACACACTAGTTACCTGGCTCAGCTGACCCTAACACACACTAGTTACCTGGCTCAGCTGACCCTAACACACACTAGTTACCTGGCTCAACTGACCCTAACACACACTAGTTACCTGGCTCAACTGACCCTAACACACACTAGTTACCTGGCTCAACTGACCCTAACACACACTAGTTACCTGGCTCAACTGACCCTAACACACACTAGTTACCTGGCTCAACTGACCCTAACACACACTAGTTACCTGGCTCAACTGACCCTAACACACACTAGTTACCTGGCTCAGCTGACCCTAACACACACTAGTTACCTGGCTCAGCTGACCCTAACACACACTAGTTACCTGGCTCAGCTGACCCTAACACACACTAGTTACCTGGCTCAGCTGACCCTAACACACACTAGTTACCTGGCTCAGCTGACCCTAACACACACTAGTTACCTCCTTGTATTTCTCTCAGCTTCTGGGCCTTCTCCTCGTAGGGCAGCTTGTCAGATTGGGTCTGTTTGCTCCACATCTCTCTCTACTAACTACCTCTAACAAACACTAGCTAGATCTCTCTCTCTCTCTCTACCCGACTGTCTCTCTCCAGTTATCTCACCCGGTCGTATTTCTCTCTCAGCTTCTGGGCCTTCTCCTCGTAGGGCAGCTTGTCAGATTGGGTCTGTTTGCCCCACAACTCTCCCAGCTTCTTGGCACAGTCGCCTATAGACAGACCTGGAAACTGCTGCTTCACAGAGGGCCGGTACTCACCGCAGAACACAAAGAACGCAGAGCTGGGGAGAGAGAGGGAACAGTTTTAAATCAAGCAGCGTTTAGTCAATAAGTCAATGTTCATAGCCCAATATCACAAATGTGACATTTGTCACCGATGGGTTAGGGTTAAACCCCCCAGTTAGAAGCCCCCTAAGTAATGGGAGAAACCCCCCAGGTAAGGGGAGAAATCCCCCAGGTAATGGGAGAAATCCCCCAGGTAAGGGAGAAATCCCCCAGGTAATGGGAGAAATCCCCCAGGTAATGGGAGAAACCCCCAGGTAATGGAGAAATCCCCAGGTAATGGGAGAAATCCCCCAGGTAATGGAGAAATCCCCAGGTAATGGGAGAAATCCCCCAGGTAATGGAGAAATCCCCCAGGTAATGGGAGAAACCCCCCAGGTAATGGGAGAAATCCCCCAGGTAATGGGAGAAATCCCCCAGGTAATGGGAGAAATCCCCCAGGTAATGGGAGAAACCCCCCAGGTAATGGGAGAAACCCCCCAGGTAATGGGAGAAACCCCCCAGGTAATGGGAGAAACCCCCCAGGTAATGGGAGAAACCCCCCAGGTAATGGGAGAAATCCCCCAGGTATTGGAGAAATCCCCCAGGTAATGGGAGAAACCCCCCAGGTAATGGGAGAAACCCCCCAGGTAATGGGAGAAATCCCCCAGGTAATGGGAGAAATCCCCCAGGTAATGGGGAAACCCCCAGTATGGGAGAAACCCCCCAGGTAATGGGAGAAACCCCCCAGGTAATGGGAGAAACCCCCAGGTAATGGGAGAAACCCCCAGGTAATGGGAGAAACCCCCCAGTTAATGGGAGAAACCCCCAGGTAATGGAGAAATCCCCCAGGTAATGGGAGAAATCCCCCAGGTATTGAGAAACCCCCCAGTTAATGGGAGAAACCCCCCAGGTAATGGAGAAATCCCCCAGGTAATAGAGAACCCCCAGTTAATGGGAGAAATCCCCCAGTTAATGGGAGAAATCCCCCAGGTAATAGAGAAATCCCCCAGGTAATGGAGAAATACCCCAGGTAATAGAGAAGCCTCCCAGGTAATGGAGAAACCCCCAGGTATTGGAGAAATCCCCCAGGTATTGGAGAAATCCCCCAGGTAATGGAGAAACCCCCAGGTAATGGGAGAAACCCCCCAGGTAATGGGAGAAATCCCCCCAGGTAATGGGAGAAATCCCCCCAGGTAATGGGAGAAAACCCCCAGGTAATGGGAGAAAACCCCCAGGTAATGGGAGAAAACCCCCAGGTAATGGGAGAAAACCCCCAGGTAATGGGAGAAAACCCCCAGGTAATGGGAGAAATCCCCCAGGTAATGGGAGAAAACCCCCCAGGTAATGGGAGAAATCCCCCAGGTAATGGGAGAAATCCCCCCAGGTAATGGGAGAAATCCCCCAGGTATGGAGAAATCCCCCAGGTAATGGGAGAAATCCCCCAGGTAATGGGAGAAATCCCCCAGGTATTGGAGAAATCCCCCAGGTAATGGGAGAAATCCCCCAGGTAATGGAGAAACCCCCCAGGTAATGGGAGAAAGCCCATGAGGTATCTGTAGTCTGATCATGAGGTATCTGTAGTCTGATCGTCAGGTATCTGTAGTCTGATCGTCAGGTATCTGTAGTCTGATCGTCAGGTATCTGTAGTCTGATCGTCAGGTATCTGTAGTCTGATCGTCAGGTATCTGTAGTCTGATCGTCAGGTATCTGTAGTCTGATCGTCAGGTATCTGTAGTCTGATCGTGAGGTATCTGTAGTCTGATCGTCAGGTATCTGTAGTCTGATCATCAGGTATCTGTAGTCTGATCGTCAGGTATCTGTAGTCTGATCGTCAGGTATCTGTAGTCTGATCATCAGGTATCTGTAGTCTGATCGTCAGGTATCTGTAGTCTGATCATCAGGTATCTGTAGTCTGATCGTGAGGTATCTGTAGTCTGATCGTCAGGTATCTGTAGTCTGATCATCAGGTATCTGTAGTCTGATCGTCAGGTATCTGTAGTCTGATCATCAGGTATCTGTAGTCTGATCATCAGGTATCTGTAGTCTGATCGTCAGGTATCTGTAGTCTGATCATCAGGTATCTGTAGTCTGATTGTGAGGTATCTGTAGTCTGATCGTCAGGTATCTGTAGTCTGATCATCAGGTATCTGTAGTCTGATCGTCAGGTATCTGTAGTCTGATCGTCAGGTATCTGTAGTCTGATCTTCAGGTATCTGTAGTCTGATCGTGAGGTATCTGTAGTCTGATCGTGAGGTATCTGTAGTCTGATCGTCAGGTATCTGTAGTCTGATCGTCAGGTATCTGTAGTCTGATCGTCAGGTATCTGTAGTCTGATCGTCAGGTATCTGTAGTCTGATCGTCAGGTATCTGTAGTCTGATCGTCAGGTATCTGTAGTCTGATCGTCAGGTATCTGTAGTCTGATCGTGAGGTATCTGTAGTCTGATCGTCAGGTATCTGTAGTCTGATCGTCAGGTATCTGTAGTCTGATCGTGAGGTATCTGTAGTCTGATCGTCAGGTATCTGTAGTCTGATCGTCAGGTATCTGTAGTCTGATCGTCAGGTATCTGTAGTCTGATCGTCAGGTATCTGTAGTCTGATCGTCAGGTATCTGTAGTCTGATCGTCAGGTATCTGTAGTCTGATCATAGTACTACAACAACAAGATTGTAATACACGTTTCTAAATGATGCCGAAGTAACAACACACTGATACCGGTTAGTAAAACCACGAGTTCACGCTTTGAGTCTGCAGACAGACGGCAGAGAAACACCTTTAAAATGCGTGCTTTCTAAATGGAGATCGGCTAAGCTAACGTTGTATATGCTCCGACCGTCCACCCTCACAGCAACGGCCTGCAGACATAACGAAAGCAGCGACTGTATTCTCCATGACGACACAGGCAGTCTGTGGTTTGGACTGGTTTAGCTTCTGTCTGGTTTCTGAACAGATATGAGGAGCTGTGAGCTCTGAGGGCTAAGAGCTAACGGCTGGGTTGTTTTTCTGTAGTTCTCATTGAAGATTACGTCACGGCTCCGCCTACACTGCGTTACTATAGTAACTGCCCCAGCTACTAAACTGTAGGGGTGTAACGGTTCACAAACATTTCGGTTCTGTACGTACCTCGGTTTTTAGGTCACGGTTCGGCACGTTTTCGGTACAGCAGAAAAAATTATCACAAAACATAACATATTTTTTTATTATTATTATTAAACTGTGAATAATGTATTCACTCAAATAAATACAAAATATAATAAAATAAACATTAAGGTGCAGCTTTTCGATGAACTGAAATCATCTGTATCTGAACTGTACTGTTCCTAAGCAGCCAGCTTGACATCAGGACTTGCTTATCGTTGTGTTTTCATGTTGTCTAAAGAAAGATGAACTCGTCCACATTGCTTGCCAAAGGGCAGATCTGCTGCACTAGCATGTCTCCTGCTGTGGAGAACTCCCTCGCTAGGGACAGAGGCAGCAGACACAGCCAGGTAGCGCTTTGCTACCATGGCAACATGAGGATACTTGGCGTTTGTAGTAGCTCTGGCTCGGTCTGAACTCTCTGCGAGCGGTGGAGGCTACATGCTAGCGGGAGTTGGGTTTGCACTTCAGTCTTTTGGTACCGGTGATATTCACGTTCGGTGATGCCTTTTCAAATGAGTGTGCAGTTTGATGTATCGCCAGCCGCGTAACTAATGTTAGTTGAACAATGCCGACAAACAGCTTTGGTTCGGTCCACCTGTCTTTGTCCGTCATCCTTGTTCGTAACTGCGAAACCAAAATATTCCCAAACCGGAGACTTCAACGTTGCTGGAGGATTTTCGAGCTCAACTTTATCTGCGTTCGCCATTTCGACAGTTCCTCAAATTACTGACTACATTTGAACGCATCTCTCTGACCAGCAGATTACTCTGCATGCTGCGACGCAGCACCTGAGATTACTTCCAAGAAGTTGTTCACGTTCTCAATTTTTTACGTTTATACTACTACTTTATATTCGTTCGGTCCGAAGGGCCCGTACCGAACGTGTACCGTTCAGGGTTCATACACTTTTTCACCAATGATTTTCCATGACTTTTCCATCTCAATGACCTTTACCTCATTTTCCATGACCAAAAGAAAATTACGACTGAAAATGGTTTATTTGAACATGGAACAGGAAAATAAGGTCTGCATATGAAACATGTAGTGCCCATCTAAAACAAGTCAAATAGTAGGCTTACTAGCTTCTACTCGCTGAAGCAACTGCAGTCAGGGATGCAAACTTATCAGGTATGAAAAAGGTGACAAGGACCCGAGCCCCCGACTCCATGGAATATCGGTTTAGGAATAACAGAGGATTTTAGCAGTCAGAACAACTAAAGCAGCAGTGTTAATAATAACAGAAACGCCAAAGAGTCACATCTAAAGAAATATATAAAAGCATTTATTTTAATTGTGTAGCAGTCAGTTTATAATTCTGGCAGCACTGTTGAGCATTTTGAAAATGTATTTTCATGCCTCTGTGCCAGGCTTAGTATTTCTATCTTGATAGCCACTGGTGTAAAGTAACTAAGTTCATAAACTCAACAAGTACTATACGTGGGTACAATTTTGAGATACATATTTCAATGTTTTGCTACTGTGTACTTCTACTCCTCTACAGTTCAGAGGTACATGGTGTACTTCTCCTCCACTGCATGTATTTAATCCCTTTAGTTACTTCACAGATCTGGATGAATGATGTGAAATCTAATCAAGTGTTAAATCAGACTTTAGTTCCACCTGGAGTAAATCCACCAGCTACCCTGCAGTCTACAAAGTACTTCAGACTAGCTGCACCTCCACCAGCTACCCTGCAGTCTACAAAGTACTTCAGACTAGCTGCACCTCCACCAGCTACCCTGCAGTCTACAAAGTACTTCAGACTAGCTGCACCTCCACCAGCTACCCTGCAGTCTACAAAGTACTTCAGACTAGCTGCACCTCCACCAGCTACCCTGCAGTCTACAAAGTACTTCAGACTAGCTGCACCTCCACCAGCTACCCTGCAGTCTACAAAGTACTTCAGACTAGCTGCACCTCCACCAGCTACCCTGCAGTCTACAAAGTACTTCAGACTAGCTGCACCTCCACCAGCTACCCTGCAGTCTACAAAGTACTTCAGACTAGCTGCACCTCCACCAGCTACCCTGCAGTCTACAAAGTACTTCAGACTAGCTGCACCTCCACCAGCTACCCTGCAGTCTACAAAGTACTTCAGACTAGCTGCACCTCCACCAGCTCTGAGAACACTTTCATGATCAATCATTATAAAACACATCATATATATTATTCTGAAATGGACCAATCTGCACAACGACTACTTTCACTGTCTTTACTATATTTAGATGAGAATACTTTCTACTTTCACTTGAGGGACATTTTGAATGAGGACTTTTACTGTAACAGAGTATTCCTACACTCTGGTACTTCTACTTTTACTCAAGTACACGATCTGAGTACTTCTACTTTTACTCAAGTACAAGATCTGAGTACTTCTACTTTGACTACAAGACCTGAGTACTTCTACTTTTACTCAAGTACGAGATCTGAGTACTTCTACTTTTACTCAAGTACACGATCTGAGTACTTCTACTTTTACTCAAGTACACGATCTGAGTACTTCTACTTTGACTACAATATCTGAGTACTTCTACTTTTACTCAAGTACACGATCTGAGTACTTCTACTTTTACTCAAGTACACGATCTGAGTACTTCTACTTTGACTACAATATCTGAGTACTTCTACTTTTACTTAAGTACAAGATCTGAGTACTTCTACTTTTACTCAAGTACAAGATCTGAGTACTTCTACTTTGACTACAAGATCTGAGTACTTCTACTTTTACTCAAGTACGAGATCTGAGTACTTCTACTTTTACTCAAGTACAAGATCTGAGTACTTCTACTTTGACTACAAGATCTGAGTACTTCTACTTTTACTCAAGTACGAGATCTGAGTACTTCTACTTTTACTCAAGCACAAGATCTGAGTACTTCTACTCTAACTAAAGTACAAGTTCTGAGTACTTCTACTTTTACTCAAGTACAAGATCTGAGTACTTCTACTTTTACTCAAGTACACGATCTGAGTACTTCTACTTTGACTACAAGATCTGAGTACTTCTACTTTTACTCAAGTACAAGATCTGAGTATTTCTACTTTTACTCAAGAACAAGAGCTGAGTACTTCTACTTTTATTCTAGCACCATATCTGTACTTATACCACCTCTGTTTATCGCCTATGAAAAAAACTATTAGAAAACGAAGGCTAAAGCTAACGTTAGCAGATAGTGACATGTATGCTAGCTCAACGATTCCTTAATGATATTGCGACAGAAAAAACGTTTCAGTTCACATCACGCTCTGCCGCTCTGCCGCTCTGCTCTGAACACCTGAACGGCCCGTTCGAACAGCTGTTCACCAGCGGCTCAGTCTGTGCCGCAGTGACTCCGCACCGTAACGAACACACCGTAGCTAATGTAGCTGACCCTCACCCCGGAGCAGCAGAGCTCAGCCGGCAGGCAGGAAGACTCGAGCACACAGCTCGCGCTTCATATATTAAAAAACAACACCATGCGCGTCATGATGGCACAGAACAGCTCGCGACCGCAGATTATTTCGGCGATTAGATAAACAGTAAATTACATTTGACGCAACTTTAGTTACATTTCCATGACTTTTCCAAAACTTCGGGAAATATATTGTTTTCCAGGGCCTGGAATTTGCATTTTGAAATTCCATGACTTTTCCAGGTTTTCAATGACCGTACGAACCCTGACCGTTACACCCCTACTAAAGTGTAATGGAAATGCAGCATCAAGTGAGCCAGTCCTAACAAGGCCTAGCCATACCGAGCGAGGCCCTGCAGTGGAAATGCGCCATTACAGTAGGAGGTGTTATATTGATTAAAGAGGACTTACGGGGGTCTCTTGGGGGCGTTGGGGTCTTTCCTCTTGCGGCCCCTCTTCCCAAACCCTTTGGGGGGGGTGTAGTCCACCATTTCACGGTTGTAGCGCACCTTGTCGGTCTTCGCCATGTCCTCGAAACACTTCTTATCATTGGCCGTCAGACCCTGGAACCAAAGCAGACTCTTATTACTCTTATTGAGAAGGACCACGCTCTTATTGTGAAGGTGTACTCTCTTATTGTGAAGGGCTATGCTCTTACTGTGAAGGGCTACGCTCTTATTGTGAAGGTGTACGCTCTTACTGTGAAGGGCTACGCTCTTACTGTGAAGGGCTACGCTCTTACTGTGAAGGACCACGCTCTTACTGTGAAGGGCCACGCTCTTACTGTGAAGGGCCACGCTCTTACTGTGAAGGGCCACGCTCTTACTGTGAAGGGCCACGCTCTTACTGTGAAGGACCACGCTCTTACTGTGAAGGTCTACGCTCTTACTGTGAAGGGCTACGCTCTTACTGTGAAGGGCTACGCTCTTACTGTGAAGGGCTACGCTCTTACTGTGAAGGACCACACGCTCTTACTGTGAAGGTGTACGCTCTTACTGTGAAGGGCTACGCTCTTACTGTGAAGGGCTACGCTCTTACTGTGAAGGGCCACGCTCTTACTGTGAAGGGCCACGCTCTTACTGTGAAGGGCCACGCTCTTACTGTGAAGGGCCACGCTCTTACTGTGAAGGGCCACGCTCTTACTGTGAAGGGCCACGCTCTTACTGTGAAGGCCTACGCTCTTACTGTGAAGGGCTACTCTCTTACTGTGAAGGGCTACGCTCTTACTGTGAAGGGCTACTCTCTTACTGTGAAGGGCTACGCTCTTACTGTGAAGGGCTACGCTCTTACTGTGAAGGGCTACGCTCTTACTGTGAAGGGCCACGCTCTTACTGTGAAGGACCACGCTCTTACTGTGAAGGGCCACGCCCTTATTGTGAAGGGCTACGCTCTTACTGTGAAGGGCTACGCTCTTACTGTGAAGGGCTACGCTCTTACTGTGAAGGCCTACGCTCTTACTGTGAAGGCCTACGCTCTTACTGTGAAGGCCTACACTCTTACTGTGAAGGGCTACGCTCTTACTGTGAAGGTGTACTCTCTTGGAGCGCAGTCTCTCTACCTGTCTGTCTGAGTGCCTGTCTCACCTTCCACCTCTCGGAGCGCAGTCTCTCTACCTGTCTGTCTGCCTGTCTCACCTTCCACCTCTCGGAGCGCAGTCTCTCTACCCGTCTGTCTGCCTGTCTCACCTTCCACCTCTCGGAGCGCAGTCTCTCTACCTGTCTGTCTGCCTGTCTCACCTTCCACCTCTCGGAGCGCAGTCTCTCTACCCGTCTGTCTGCCTGTCTCACCTTCCACCTCTCGGAGCGCAGTCTCTCTACCCGTCTGTCTGCCTGTCTCACCTTCCACCTCTCGGAGCACAGTCTCTCTACCCGTCTGTCTGCCTGTCTCACCTTCCACCTCTCGGAGCACAGTTTCTCTACCCGTCTGTCTGCCTGTCTCACCTTCCACCTCTCGGAGCGCAGTCTCTCTACCCGTCTGTCTGCCTGTCTCACCTTCCACCTCTCGGAGCGCAGTCTCTCTACCCGTCTGTCTGCCTGTCTCACCTTCCACCTCTCGGAGCGCAGTCTCTCTACCCGTCTGTCTGCCTGTCTCACCTTCCACCTCTCGGAGCACAGTCTCTCTACCCGTCTGTCTGCCTGTCTCACCTTCCACCTCTCGGAGCACAGTCTCTCTACCCGTCTGTCTGCCTGTCTCACCTTCCACCTCTCGGAGCACAGTCTCTCTACCCGTATGTCTGCCTGTCTCACCTTCCACCTCTCGGAGCGCAGTCTCTCTACCCGTCTGTCTGCCTGTCTCACCTTCCACCTCTCGGAGCGCAGTCTCTCTACCCGTCTGTCTGCCTGTCTCACCTTCCACCTCTCGGAGCGCAGTCTCTCTACCCGTCTGTCTGCCTGTCTCACCTTCCACCTCTCGGAGCGCAGTCTCTCTACCCGTCTGTCTGCCTGTCTCACCTTCCACCTCTCGGAGCGCAGTCTCTCTACCCGTCTGTCTGCCTGTCTCACCTTCCACCTCTCGGAGCGCAGTCTCTCTACCCGTCTGTCTGCCTGTCTCACCTTCCACCTCTCGGAGCGCAGTCTCTCTACCCGTCTGTCTGCCTGTCTCACCTTCCACCTCTCGGAGCGCAGTCTCTCTACCCGTCTGTCTGCCTGTCTCACCTTCCACCTCTCGGAGCACAGTCTCTCTACCCGTCTGTCTGAGTGCCTGTCTCACCTTCCACCTCTCGGAGCGCAGTCTCTCTACCCGTCTGTCTGCCTGTCTCACCTTCCACCTCTCGGAGCGCAGTCTCTCTACCTGTCTGTCTGCCTGTCTCACCTTCCACCTCTCGGAGCACAGTCTCTCTACCCGTCTGTCTGCCTGTCTCACCTTCCACCTCTCGGAGCACAGTCTCTCTACCTGTCTGTCTGAGTGCCTGTCTCACCTTCCACCTCTCGGAGCACAGTGTCTCTCTACCCGTCTGTCTGCCTGTCTCACCTTCCACCTCTCGGAGCGCAGTCTCTCTACCTGTCTGTCTGCCTGTCTCACCTTCCACCTCTCGGAGCGCAGTCTCTCTACCTGTCTGTCTGAGTGCCTGTCTCACCTTCCACCTCTCGGAGCGCAGTCTCTCTACCTGTCTGTCTGAGTGCCTGTCTCACCTTCCACCTCTCGGAGCGCAGTCTCTCTACCCGTCTGTCTGAGTGCCTGTCTCACCTTCCACCTCTCGGAGCACAGTCTCTCTACCTGTCTGTCTGAGTGCCTGTCTCACCTTCCACCTCTCGGAGCACAGTCTCTCTACCTGTCTGTCTGAGTGCCTGTCTCACCTTCCACCTCTCGGAGCGCAGTCTCTCTACCTGTCTGTCTGAGTGCCTGTCTCACCTTCCACCTCTCGGAGCACAGTCTCTCTACCTGTCTGTCTGCCTGTCTCACCTTCCACCTCTCGGAGCACAGTCTCTCTACCCGTCTGTCTGCCTGTCTCACCTTCCACCTCTCGGAGCACAGTCTCTCTACCTGTCTGTCTGAGTGCCTGTCTCACCTTCCACCTCTCGGAGCACAGTGTCTCTCTACCCGTCTGTCTGCCTGTCTCACCTTCCACCTCTCGGAGCGCAGTCTCTCTACCTGTCTGTCTGAGTGCCTGTCTCACCTTCCACCTCTCGGAGCACAGTGTCTCTCTACCTGTCTGAGTGCCTGTCTCACCTTCCACCTCTCGGAGCGCAGTCTCTCTACCTGTCTGTCTGAGTGCCTGTCCCACCTTCCACCTCTCGGAGCACAGTCTCTCTACCTGTCTGTCTGAGTGCCTGTCTCACCTTCCACCTCTCGGAGCGCAGTCTCTCTACCTGTCTGTCTGAGTGCCTGTCTCACCTTCCACCTCTCGGAGCGCAGTCTCTCTACCTGTCTGTCTGTCTGCCTGTCTCACCTTCCACCTCTCGGAGCGCAGTCTCTCTACCTGTCTGTCTGAGTGCCTGTCTCACCTTCCACCTCTCGGAGCGCAGTCTCTCTACCTGTCTGTCTGTCTGCCTGTCTCACCTTCCACCTCTCGGAGCACAGTCTCTCTACCTGTCTGTCTGAGTGCCTGTCTCACCATCCACCTCTCGGAGCACAGTCTCTCTACCTGTCTGTCTGAGTGCCTGTCTCACCTTCCACCTCTCGGAGCGCAGTCTCTCTACCTGTCTGTCTGAGTGCCTGTCTCACCTTCCACCTCTCGGAGCGCAGTCTCTCTACCTGTCTGTCTGAGTGCCTGTCTCACCTTCCACCTCTCGGAGCGCAGTCTCTCTACCTGTCTGTCTGCCTGTCTCACCTTCCACCTCTCGGAGCGCAGTCTCTCTACCTGTCTGTCTGAGTGCCTGTCTCACCTTCCACCTCTCGGAGCGCAGTCTCTCTACCTGTCTGTCTGTCTGCCTGTCTCACCTTCCACCTCTCGGAGCACAGTCTCTCTACCTGTCTGTCTGAGTGCCTGTCTCACCATCCACCTCTCGGAGCACAGTCTCTCTACCTGTCTGTCTGAGTGCCTGTCTCACCTTCCACCTCTCGGAGCGCAGTCTCTCTACCTGTCTGTCTGAGTGCCTGTCTCACCTTCCACCTCTCGGAGCGCAGTCTCTCTACCTGTCTGTCTGAGTGCCTGTCTCACCTTCCACCTCTCGGAGCGCAGTCTCTCTACCTGTCTGTCTGTCTGCCTGTCTGCCTGTCTCACCATCCACCTCTCGGAGCGCAGTCTCTCTCTACCTGTCTGTCTGAGTGCCTGTCTCACCTTCCACCTCTCGGAGCACAGTCTCTCTACCTGTCTGTCTGAGTGCCTGTCTCACCTTCCACCTCTCGGAGCACTTCTTGGAGAACTCAGCGAAGTTGACGGACTGCTCCGGGTGTTTCTTGCGATGTTCCTCTCGACACGTCTGGACGAAGAAGGCATAAGCCGACGTCTTGCCCTTCGGTTTGTTCACGTCTTTGCGCATCATACTGGCGGCCTGGCAGACAGACAGACAGGTACAGAGGTTAGGGTCTGACTGACATGTTATTCAGTGACTTATCATAATCACAATTGGGAGGGACGCACCCCTCTTTAATGGGCACACATGCAGAGCACACACAGTGACATCTGTACCAGGAGCAGTGGGTAGCTATTGCACAGCGCCCGGGGAGCAATGGGAGGCTGGTGCCTTGCTCAAGGGCACCACGGCAGGGCAGGAGGTGAACTGGGACCTCTCCAAGTAGCAGTCCACGCTCCATACTTTAGGTCTGTTCTGGGATTTGAACCGGCGACCCTACGGCTCCCAGCCCCTACTGACTGAGACCCTGCATATAGAATAAGGAATGTAATGTTGGATGATCATTTATTATTCCAGCCATGTTGAAGCTGCTCCTGAAGGTTCATTTTAATGTAAACAGAAAACCGTGTGAAATATAATATTTATAAAAAATGTGATGAACCCATAAAGAAGATACCGTCTGATAGCAGTGGCCGGTATCAATCAATCAATCATCATCAAGCAGAGGGTGAATAAAACACGCTTCATATTCATGATTAACCTTCTTTATCAACTCTGAACAGCAGAGCTTTGTATACAGCTAAGCGGTTTGCTGTATCAATCAGACATGACAATAAAATACAGGTTCAGCCACGGACAGATGCCACAGGATTAACAACCCCGTTCAGTTAAAGCATTCTTTATGATTGGGTTCAAATGCCCAGAAAGTGTGATTCCTGGGGGGGTTGACCCTTTAACCTGTGAGTCTGCTTTGTTCCTTTACTCTGATTTTAACCAGGTTTCCGGTGGTAATGTAGTGTTTGCACCCCCACAGGCACACGCAGCTCCTCCGGCTCCACCTGCTCCGGTAGAAGCCCCGGAGGTACCCGGTAACCGGAGCCTCCCGGCCGTGCGTCGGACACACAAAGAGAACAAAGAGGGTCCCTTTCTCCCAGGGATCAGAGGCCCAGCGAGCCGAGCAGAGGCTCCGGAACCGGGGTCTGAGAGGGGAGGAGGGTCCCGGTGCTCCTCTGCCCGGAGAGAGGAGACTCTCCCCCGCTAACAGAGGCTCCTCTGGGGGCTGCTGCAGTTAGCTTAGCCGCTAACAGCTAGTCAACAGCTAGCAGCAGAACAATGGACCACCATTTGCTTCCCGCCCTCTGCGGAGCTAGCCGTCCCATCCCCCTCCGCTAGCATCATGCTAACAGCTAACAGCAGTTTAACATCTCACACAGCAGTTTATACAGAGCAGCCGTGCAATGGAAACATAACGGACACACGCAGGGCTCCGTCTATACTCCGGAGAGTCGTTGTCTGTGAACGGGACCCGGCTATTTACTGGCATTCATGCTCCCTAAATGGGCGTTCCGTGTTTACAACGCTCACGCACGCACACACACGCACGCACACAGACAGACCGTTATTCACAGCGGCCATTTTCCCCGTTATTCCCCCGCTTCTGTTATTCCTCTGTCTTTATAGAGACTTTATGAAGGGGGTTGCAGGATTGTACTCACTCGGAGGAGCTGCGGGCAGGCTCGCAGATGCTCTCGGATGCTCTCGGTTTCTCTCGGGTTCTATGGTTCTCAGGTGTTATTGTTGTTGAGCTGAAGCAGCGACTGCAGATCTGCGTCTCTTTCAAACTGGGTCGAGCTCGAGCGCGGACACGCCCCCGGTAACGCCCCCTGGCAACGCCCCCCAGCAACGCCCCCGTTGGTTGTTCCATTCAGAGGGAGGGAACACGGCTGGCCGACCTGGGCGGAGCTAGGATGAATACTCGCCTGTGATTGGCTCACGGGGCTGCAGGTCAAAGCAGCGTTGCTACACGGCTCCGCCTGCCCAGCAACGCCAGCAGGACGGGGACTGTACACGCGGAGGGGCGGGGCCAGTGGACGTTCCTACGTGTGATTGGACAGCGGTGCTGTACGTCAAAACAAGCAGCCAGTCCGGGAGGAGGTGGAGGAGGGGATGGAGATTGTATAATAACACATTTTGTGGTTGTGATTTATTAAGTTGCTTTATGATTCACGGTGACACAGACAGGGATATATTTTAATACATATTATATTTATGTTTCAGAACCACAAGCAGTGTGTGTTCGTGCAGCTTTGTTTGTGCTGCTTCACAAAGACATCTGTGTCAACACATATCTGCATATTAATGGAGGATGTGCAGTGAGATGAGTGAGACATGTCTCCAGCACACAGGAGACATGTCTCACTCACACAGAGACAGAGGGTTAAAACGACTGATCAGGAGCTGGAGACAACTAACACATAAATATCATTAACATGTATTATATATTGACCGACCAGCTGCAACATTATACAGTATTAATATAATATGTCTCCAGAAGGACTGTTATGTCTCCAGAAGGAGTGTTATGTCTCCAGAAGGACTGTTTTGTCTCCAGGAGGGGTAGTATGTCTCCAGAAAGAGTGTTTTAGTACTCGGACTAGTATCACCGCAGACTCTTTGTGTATTTAGCTTCGCGCTCTGAGCCTCGCAGGACTCCGTAGCGGACCTGAAAGTGAGCTGAGCGGGATCGGTTTGTTTACATCAGAGCAGCACGTTGTGCTGTTGTTGTTTGTTTGTTGATGATTCGGTAATAAGAGCGGTAGTGAGGATCCGATGGAGTCCCTGCAGCTGTTCCTGGATCAGTTCCAGCCCTCCGGAGAGGCCGTGAGTCGCTTTATCGCTTCCTAATATCACTATATCACTATTTGTAATCAGGGTGGCCAACTTTGGTTACCTGGCTGGAGTGAGATTTTGATATCATGGGTTTAATTACACATATGCGCACGAAATGACTGCTATCGTGTCAGCAGTGGGACCTTAGCTTATAGGATATATATACAATATATAAATACACAATATTGGACACAGACTATGAAGGGCACAACGTTTCATTCACTAATGAAAGTCAAACACATGTTTGTTTCCACTATTTTATTGTGTGCCTGATAAGCAATTAATTGACTTATATAAATAAAAATATACTCGATAAATTGCCATGTACATGAGGATGTGACTAGCAGTTTGAAATGATGTACTTGAATTATTATTATATATTATCATTATGTCAGGGGTCTAAAATGGTCATACAACCGTGCCGACAATAGTATCGTTTATCGCAATAATTTCTGGGAAAATGTATCCAACAAAATTAATTATCGTGAGAGGCCTATAGCCTACATGAAACACACACAGTGGCGACTGGTCATTAGGGGCAGGTGGGGCACAGCCCCACCTAGTGTCAGCAGAAAGTATTAAAATAATGATTACAACAAAATGCAAAAAATAAATTAAAAAATATATAAAATATATTTTAAGATCATGTTTAATCTTCTGATTCGTCTCATTGCTGTTTTAGTATGTGTTCTTCTAATTAGTGTCTACAGTGTGTGCCTGTTGAGCTGTTTAGAGCCATGTGGGACTGAACCCGATCCTGCCCCTCCCTCTCCCTGTCTGAGTGAACGGTGACTGCAAAAAACTACTCTGAGCATGCTCAGAGTATTTTCCTATTGAATGTGTGTGGCAAAAAATAATGACCATAGGGGCATAGAGCTGCCATCCCCACCATACGTCATCTCACATCACTCAGAGCTGATTGGCTGTAAGTACGTGTGCCGTGAAAAGTGTGGTGTGTGAAGAGGAGGAGAGAGAGCTGCAGTGAGGCGTCCTAAAACCAGGAAGTAAGCTGCGCATGGCTTCCCTCCACAAAAAGCATCGAGATTTCTCCATAGGATTTTAGAAAATAGCTCAAAATAAGATCTGTGGGAAACGTGGCTGTTAGATAAATGCACGTTCTGTTCAGCCGGATAATATCCACATGTCTACCCTACTTTTATCATTTTCGAATCAAAAATCTATCGATTAGATTAGATTTATGATAGACTTTTGAAACTACAAGAAGATAAGGAGGACTTTTACAAAAAGTAATAGAGATGTTTGTCCAGAGGGATAGGCAAATGGACTTCATCTTCAAGTCAAGGTAAGACTGCAATTGTATTGAAGATGGGATCTTACTGAGAGAGAACAATTCAATATCTAAATGATAAAATTACATGTTTTGGGTATCCTTCTGTTGAACTGTCTGTTTAAAAGTAATTGAAGCATCAGACAAAAAAAGCTTTTGAAAATAATATTATATTTTGATTTAATATATGTGTAAACCTGAAGAGTCAGTGCCAGTGCCTCAGCAGCCATGAACCTCTCTGCAGAAGCTTATATATAGACATCTGAGTTTTTTGTGCCCCACCTCTTTAGTACATATAGAAACGCCACTGCACACGCACACAAACAAATCTACAGACTTACTCCAAACTGCCAAACATATTCATTAACACACTCTATTTTGGCCTAGTAGAACAATAAGCAGCAGACTTTTACTTTGTTATCATTTCTACTGGATCTTAGATCTGCGCTTGCGCAATACGGGTCGGCAGTTGCGAGAGAGTATTTTTGTTGGGTAATCTCTGGTAGGGCTAACCCTTGACAGTGAAACGCCACACACGTGAGGTTTAGATTATGTCCCCGTCTCAATCCAAATTGAACTGTATGAAATAAAAAGGCACATCTGTCTTGTAGTAAATAAAAAGGGCGACCTGGAGCCGATCCTGCAGCTTCCCCACAGGTGAAAGAGTTGCCTGCTGAAAACCCAACCCCTGCGGGGGGTCTGGGGGGATTCTCCCCCACGTGATTTTTTGAAATACTAACATAAAATACACATTCTGGTACTCTCTTGAGAAGAAAAATAAATAAATCTATTACTACACGACATGTTTAAACAAATGAATGCCATTTTAGTTTTTTGTTACTTTGTTCTGAAAGCTGAACCTGCTGCTCCTCACAGAGAGAAGAGGAGAGGCTGTGAATGAGTTTACATTGTGGATAGCCCCCATTGTTCTGTGTGTCCAAATGAAAGACAGCCCACACACCTATCAATCATCAAACCGTGGGGTCTTAGTTCATTACGTGTTGATTTCTATCAACACGTAATGTTGTATCGACCTATAGAGATGTACTACAGCAAAAGTATTCTCCGTCGGGACTTCCTGCAACACCACCACGCCGTTATCTTGATTCTGATTGGCCAGAAGACATTATCAAAGGTGTCCTATTGAGAAGACGATCACTACCTGACAAAAGTTTTCAAAACCGTTTCTAGTCTTCGGTATTCTTGTTTTTTGGCGTGAGAATAGTTTGGGCAGCGTGAGATTGAGAGTGAAAGCGTGTGTCACACGCCAGATGCGTGAGAGTTGGCAACCCTGCTGTAATATCACTATATCACTTTCTGTAATATCACTATATCAATATATCACTTTATCACTACGTTTCTGTAATATCACTATATCACTATATCACTTTATCACTTTCTGTAATATCACTATATCATATATCACTTTATCACTTTCTGTAATATCACTATATCACTTTCTGTAATATCACTATATCACTATATCACTTTCTGTAATATCACTATATCACTATTCATTTCGTAATATCACTATATCACTTTCTGTAATATCACTATATCACTTTCTGTAATATCACTATATCACTATATCACTTTCTGTAATATCACTATATCACTATATCACTTTCTGTAATATCACTATATCACTTTCTGTAATATCACTATATCACTTTCTGTAATATCACTATATCACTTTATCACTTTCTGTAATATCACTATATCACTTTATCACTTTCTGTAATATCACTATATCACTATATCACTTTCTGTAATATCACTATATCACTTTCTGTAATATCACTATATCACTTTATCACTTTCTGTAATATCACTATATCACTTTATCACTTTCTGTAATATCACTATATCACTTTCTGTAATATCACTATATCACTTTCTGTAATATCACTATATCACTTTCTGTAATATCACTATATCACTTTCTGTAATATCACTATATCACTATATCACTTTCTGTGATATCACTATATCACTAAGTTTCTGTAATATCACTATATCACTATCTGTAATATCACTATATCACTTTCTGTAATATTACTGTATCACTTTCTGTAATATCACTATATCACTTGATCACTTTCTGTGATATCACTATATCACTATCTGTAATATCACTATATCACTTTCTGTAATATCACTATATCACTTTCTGTAATATCACTATCACTTTCTGTAATATCACTATATCACTTTCTGTAATATCACTATATCACTTTCTGTAATATCACTATATCACATTCTCACTTTCTGTGATATCACTATATCACTTTCTGTAATATCACTATATCACATTCTCACTTTCTGTGATATCACTATATCACTTTCTGTAATATCACTATATCACTTTCTCACTTTCTGTGATATCACTATATCACTTTCTGTAATATCACTATATCACTTTATCACTTTCTGTGATATCACTATATCACTATCTGTAATATCACTATATCACTTTCTGTAATATCACTATATCACTTTGACCACTTTCTGTGATATCACTATATCACTATCTGTAATATCACTATATCACTTTCTGTAATATCACTTTATCACTTTCTGTGATATCACTATATCACTTTCTGTAATATCACTATATCACTATCTGTAATATCACTATATCACTATCTGTAATATCACTATATCACTTTCTGTAATATCACTATCTGTAATATCACTGTATCACTTTCTGTAATATCACTATATCACTTTCTGTAATATCACTATATCACTATCTGTAATATCACTATATCACTTTCTGTAATATCACTATATCACTATCTGTAATATCACTGTATCACTTTCTGTAATATCACTATATCACTTTCTGTAATATCACTATATCACTTTCTGTAATATCACTATATCACTTTCTCACTTTCTGTAATATCACTATATCACTTTCTGTAATATCACTATATCACTTTCTGTGATATCACTATATCACTATCTGTAATATCACTATATCACTTTATCACTTTCTGTGATATCACTATATCACTTTCTGTAATATCACTATATCACTTTCTGTAATATCACTTATCACTTTCTGTGATATCACTATATCACTATCTGTAATATCACTATATCACTTTCTGTAATATCACTATATCACTTTCTGTAATATCACTATCACTTTCTGTAATATCACTATATCACTTTCTGTAATATCACTATATCACTTTCTGTAATATCACTATATCACTTTCTGTAATATCACTATATCACTTCTCACTTTCTGTAATATCACTATATCACTTTCTGTAATATCACTATATCACATTCTCACTTTCTGTGATATCACTATATCACTTTCTGTAATATCACTATATCACATTCTCACTTTCTGTAATATCACTATATCACTTTCTGTAATATCACTATATCACATTCTCACTTTCTGTGATATCACTATATCACTTTCTGTAATATCACTATATCACTTTCTCACTTTCTGTGATATCACTATATCACTTTCTGTAATATCACTATATCACTTTATCACTTTCTGTGATATCACTATATCACTATCTGTAATATCACTATATCACTTTCTGTAATATCACTATATCACTTTACCACTTTCTGTGATATCACTATATCACTATCTGTAATATCACTATATCACTATATCACTTTCTGTAATATCACTATATCACTTTATCACTTTCTGTGATATCACTATATCACTTTCTGTAATATCACTATATCACTATCTGTAATATCACTATATCACTATCTGTAATATCACTATATCACTTTCTGTAATATCACTATCTGTAATATCACTGTATCACTTTCTGTAATATCACTATATCACTTTCTGTAATATCACTATATCACTATCTGTAATATCACTATATCACTATCTGTAATATCACTGTATCACTTTCTGTAATATCACTATATCACTTTCTGTAATATCACTATATCACTTTCTGTAATATCACTATATCACTTTTCACTTTCTGTAATATCACTATATCACTTTCTGTAATATCACTATATCACTATATCACTTTCTGTGATATCACTATATCACTATCTGTAATATCACTATATCACTTTATCACTTTCTGTGATATCACTATATCACTTTTCTGTAATATCACTATATCACTTTCTGTAATATCACTTATCACTTTCTGTAATATCACTATATCACTTTCTGTAATATCACTATATCACTATCTGTAATATCACTGTATCACTTTCTGTAATATCACTATATCACTTTCTGTAATATCACTATATCACTTTCTGTAATATCACTATATCACTATCTGTAATATCACTATATCACTTTCTGTAATATCACTATATCACTTTCTGTAATATCACTATATCACTTTCTGTAATATCACTATATCACTATCTGTAATATCACTATATCACTTTATCACTTTCTGTAATATCACTATATCACTTTCTGTAATATCACTATATCACTATCTGTAATATCACTTTATCACTTTCTGTAATATCACTATATCACTTTCTGTAATATCACTGTATCACTATCTGTAATATCACTATATCACTTTCTGTAATATCACTATATCACTTTCTGTAATATCACTATATCACTATCTGTAATATCACTATATCACTTTATCACTATCTGTAATATCACTATATCACTTTCTGTAATATCACTATATCACTATCTGTAATATCACTTTATCACTTTCTGTAATATCACTATATCACTTTCTGTAATATCACTGTATCACTATCTGTAATATCACTATATCACTTTCTGTAATATCACTATATCACTTTCTGTAATATCACTATATCACTATCTGTAATATCACTATATCACTTTCTGTAATATCACTATATCACTATCTGTAATATCACTATATCACTATATCACTATCTGTAATATCACTATATCACTTTCTGTAATATCACTATATCACTATCTGTAATATCACTTTATCACTATCTGTAATATCACTATATCACTATATCACTTTCTGTAATATCACTATATCACTTTCTGTAATATCACTATATCACTTTCTCACTTTCTGTAATATCACTATATCACTTTCTGTAATATCACTATATCACTTTCTGTGATATCACTATATCACTATCTGTAATATCACTATATCACTTTATCACTTTCTGTGATATCACTATATCACTTTCTGTAATATCACTATATCACTTTCTGTAGTATCACTTGATCACTTTCTGTGATATCACTATATCACTATCTGTAATATCACTATATCACTTTCTGTAATATCACTATATCACTTTCTGTAATATCACTATCACTTTCTGTAATATCACTATATCACTTTCTGTAATATCACTATATCACTTTCTGTAATATCACTATATCACTTTCTGTAATATCACTATATCACATCTCACTTTCTGTAATATCACTATATCACTTTCTGTAATATCACTATATCACATTCTCACTTTCTGTGATATCACTATATCACTTTCTGTAATATCACTATATCACATTCTCACTTTCTGTAATATCACTATATCACTTTCTGTAATATCACTATATCACATTCTCACTTTCTGTGATATCACTATATCACTTTCTGTAATATCACTATATCACTTTCTCACTTTCTGTGATATCACTATATCACTTTCTGTAATATCACTATATCACTTTATCACTTTCTGTGATATCACTATATCACTATCTGTAATATCACTATATCACTTTCTGTAATATCACTATATCACTTTACCACTTTCTGTGATATCACTATATCACTATCTGTAATATCACTATATCACTATATCACTTTCTGTAATATCACTATATCACTTTATCACTTTCTGTGATATCACTATATCACTTTCTGTAATATCACTATATCACTATCTGTAATATCACTATATCACTATCTGTAATATCACTATATCACTTTCTGTAATATCACTATCTGTAATATCACTGTATCACTTTCTGTAATATCACTATATCACTTTCTGTAATATCACTATATCACTATCTGTAATATCACTATATCACTATCTGTAATATCACTGTATCACTTTCTGTAATATCACTATATCACTTTCTGTAATATCACTATATCACTTTCTGTAATATCACTATATCACTTTCTCACTTTCTGTAATATCACTATATCACTTTCTGTAATATCACTATATCACTATATCACTTTCTGTGATATCACTATATCACTATCTGTAATATCACTATATCACTTTATCACTTTCTGTGATATCACTATATCACTTTCTGTAATATCACTATATCACTTTCTGTAATATCACTTTCTCACTTTCTGTAATATCACTATATCACTTTCTGTAATATCACTATATCACTATCTGTAATATCACTGTATGACTTTCTGTAATATCACTATATCACTTTCTGTAATATCACTATATCACTTTCTGTAATATCACTATATCACTATCTGTAATATCACTATATCACTATCTGTAATATCACTATATCACTTTCTGTAATATCACTATATCTCTTTCTGTAATATCACTATATCACTATCTGTAATATCACTATATCTCTTTATCACTATCTGTAATATCACTATATCACTTTCTGTAATATCACTATATCACTATCTGTAATATCACTTTATCACTTTCTGTAATATCACTATATCACTTTCTGTAATATCACTGTATCACTATCTGTAATATCACTATATCACTTTCTGTAATATCACTATATCTCTTTCTGTAATATCACTATATCACTATCTGTAATATCACTATATCACTTTATCACTATCTGTAATATCACTATATCACTTTCTGTAATATCACTATATCACTATCTGTAATATCACTTTATCACTTTCTGTAATATCACTATATCACTTTCTGTAATATCACTGTATCACTATCTGTAATATCACTATATCACTTTCTGTAATATCACTATATCACTTTCTGTAATATCACTATATCACTATCTGTAATATCACTATATCACTTTCTGTAATATCACTGTATCACTATCTGTAATATCACTATATCACTATATCACTATCTGTAATATCACTATATCACTTTCTGTAATATCACTATATCACTATCTGTAATATCACTTTATCACTATCTGTAATATCACTATATCACTTTCTGTAATATCACTGTATCACTATCTGTAATATCACTATATCACTATATCACTATCTGTAATATCACTATCACTATCTGTAATATCACTATATCACTATCTGTAATATCACTATATCACTTTCTGTAATATCACTATATCACTTTCTGTAATATCACTGTATCACTATCTCTAATATCACTATATCACTATCTGTAATATCACTATATCACTTTATCACTATCTGTAATATCACTATATCACTTTCTGTGATATCACTATATCACTATATCACTATCTGTGATATCACTATATCACTTTCTGTAATATCACTATATCACTTTCTGTAATATCACTATATCACTTTCTGTAATATCACTATATCACTTTCTGTAATATCACTGTATCACTATCTGTAATATCACTATATCACTATATCACTTTCTGTAATATCACTATATCACTATATCACTATCTGTGATATCACTATATCACTATCTGTAATATCACTATATCACTTTCTGTAATATCACTGTATCACTATCTGTAATATCACTATATCACTATCTGTAATATCACTATATCACTTTCTGTAATATCACTATATCACTTTCTGTAATATCACTGTATCACTATATCACTTTCTGTAATATCACTATATCACTATCTGTAATATCACTGTATCACTATATCACTTTCTGTAATATCACTATATCACTTTCTGTAATATCACTGTATCACTATATCACTTTCTGTAATATCACTATATCACTTTCTGTAATATCACTATATCACTATCTGTGATATCACTATATCACTATATCACTATCTGTGATATCACTATATCACTTTCTGTAATATCACTATATCACTTTCTGTAATATCACTGTATCACTATCTGTGATATCACTATATCACTATATCACTATCTGTGATATCACTATATCACTTTCTGTTATATCACTATCTGTGATATCACTATATCACTTTCTGTAATATCACTATATCACTATCTGTAATATCACTATATCACTTTCTGTAATATCACTATATCACTATCTGTGATATCACTATATCACTTTCTGTAATATCACTATATCACTATCTGTAATATCACTATATCACTTTCTGTAATATCACAATATCACTATCTGTAATATCACTATATCACTTTCTGTAATATCACTGTATCACTATCTGTAATATCACTATATCACTTTCTGTAATATCACTATATCACTATATCACTATCTGTAATATCACTATATCACTTTCTGTGATATCACTATATCACTATCTGTAATATCACTATATCACTATCTGTAATATCACTATATCACTTTCTGTAATATCACTGTATCACTATCTGTAATATCACTGTATCACTATATCACTATCTGTAATATCACTATATCACTTTCTGTAATATCACTATATCACTTTTCTGTAATATCACTGTATCACTATCTGTAATATCACTATATCACTTTCTGTAATATCATTATATCACTATATCACTATCTGTAATATCACTGTATCACATTCTGTTATATCACTATCTGTGATATCACTATATCACTATCTGTAATATCACTATATCACTATATCACTATCTGTAATATCACTATATCACTTTCTGTGATATCACTATATCACTATCTGTGATATCACTATATCACTTTCTGTAATATCACTATCTGTAATATCACTAAATCACTTTCTGTAATATCACAATATCACTATCTGTAATATCACTATATCACTTTCTGTAATATCACTGTATCACATTCTGTGATATCACTATATCACTATCTGTGATATCACTATCTGTAATATCACTATATCACTATCTGTGATATCACTATATCACTATCTGTGATATCACTATATCACTATATCACTATCTGTAATATCACTATATCACTATCTGTGATATCACTATATCACTATCTGTAATATCACTATATCACTATCTGTAATATCACTATATCACTATCTGTGATATCACTATATCACTATATCACTATCTGTAATATCACTATATCACTATCTGTGATATCACTATATCACTATCTGTAATATCACTATATCACTATATCACTATCTGTGATATCACTATCTGTGATATCACTATATCACTATCTGTAATATCACTATATCACTATATCACTATCTGTAATATCACTATATCACTATCTGTAATATCACTATATCACTATATCACTTTCTGTAATATCACTATATCACTTTCTGTAATATCACTATATCACTTTCTGTAATATCACTATATCACTATCTGTGATATCACTATCTGTAATATCACTATATCACTATATCACTATCTGTAATATCACTATATCACTATCTGTGATATCACTATATCACTATCTGTAATATCACTATATCACTATCTGTAATATCACTATATCACTATCTGTAATATCACTATATCACTATATCACTATCTGTAATATCACTATATCACTATATCACTATCTGTAATATCACTATATCACTATCTGTAATATCACTATATCACTATATCACTATCTGTAATATCACTATATCACTATATCACTATCTGTAATATCACTATATCACTATCTGTGATATCACTATATCACTTTCTGTAATATCACTATATCACTTTCTGTAATATCACTATATCACTTTCTGTAATATCACTATATCACTATATCACTATCTGTAATATCACTATATCATCTATATCACTATATCACTATCTGTAATATCACTATATCACTATCTGTAATATCACTATATCACTATCTGTAATATCACTATATCACTATATCACTTTCTGTAATATCACTATATCACTTTCTGTAATATCACTATATCACTATCTGTAATATCACTATATCACTATCTGTAATATCACTATATCACTATATCACTTTCTGTAATATCACTATATCACTTTCTGTAATATCACTATATCACTATCTGTAATATCACTATATCACTATCTGTAATATCACTATATCACTATCTGTGATATCACTATATCACTATATCACTATCTGTAATATCACTATATCACTATCTGTGATATCACTATATCACTATCTGTAATATCACTATATCACTATATCACTATCTGTGATATCACTATCTGTGATATCACTATATCACTATCTGTAATATCACTATATCACTATATCACTATCTGTAATATCACTATATCACTATCTGTAATATCACTATATCACTATATCACTTTCTGTAATATCACTATATCACTTTCTGTAATATCACTATATCACTTTCTGTAATATCACTATATCACTATCTGTGATATCACTATCTGTAATATCACTATATCACTATATCACTATCTGTAATATCACTATATCACTATCTGTGATATCACTATATCACTATCTGTAATATCACTATATCACTATCTGTAATATCACTATATCACTATCTGTAATATCACTATATCACTATATCACTATCTGTAATATCACTATATCACTATATCACTATCTGTAATATCACTATATCACTATCTGTGATATCACTATATCACTTTCTGTAATATCACTATATCACTTTCTGTAATATCACTATATCACTTTCTGTAATATCACTATATCACTATATCACTATCTGTAATATCACTATATCACTATATCACTATCTCACTATCTGTAATATCACTATATCACTATCTGTAATATCACTATATCACTATCTGTAATATCACTATATCACTATATCACTTTCTGTAATATCACTATATCACTTTCTGTAATATCACTATATCACTATCTGTAATATCACTATATCACTTTCTGTAATATCACTATATCACTTTCTGTAATATCACTATATCACTTGTTTGTTTGTAGCCTTTATTGAACCAGGTGAAGCCCCTTGAGATCAAAAGATCTCTTCTTCAGGGTGACCTGCAGGACGTCAGTTACACATGTAACATAGAAACAACAGAACAACAATAAGGACGACACACAACATAATGTACAGTTTACAAACTCTATGTACAGTGACAGGTACCATGAGTATCAGACAGCATGGCACCCAGCCGAGTTTCAAAGTGATGCAGGGGAACCAGAGTGCTCAGTTTTAAACTTACATATCACTTTATCACTTTCTGTGATATCACTATATCACTATATCACTATCTGTAATATCACTATATCACTTTCTGTGATATCACTATATCACTTTCTGTAATATCACTATATCACTATCTGTAATATCACTATATCACTTTCTGTGATATCACTATATCACTTTCTGTAATATCACTATATCACTATCTGTAATATCACTATATCACTATCTGTAATATCACTATATCACTTTCTGTAATATCACTATATCACTATCTGTGATATCACTATATCACTTTCTGTGATATCACTATATCACTATATCACTATCTGTAATATCACTATATCACTATCTGTAATATCACTATATCACTTTCTGTAATATCACTATATCACTATCTGTGATATCACTATATCACTTTCTGTAATATCACTATATCACTATATCACTATCTGTAATATCACTATATCACTTTCTGTGATATCACTATATCACTATCACTTTCTGTAATATCACTATATCACTTTCTGTGATATCACTATATCACTATCACTTTCTGTGATATCACTATATCACTATCACTTTCTGTAATATCACTATATCACTTTCTGTGATATCACTTTATCACTATCTGTAATATCACTATATCACTTTCTGTAATATCACTATATCACTATCTGTAATATCACTATATCACTTTCTGTGATATCACTATATCACTATCTGTAATATCACTATATCACTATATCACTTTCTGTAATATCACTATATCACTTTCTGTAATATCACTATATCACTTGTTTGTTTGTAGCCTTTATTGAACCAGGTGAAGCCCCTTGAGATCAAAAGATCTCTTCTTCAGGGTGACCTGCAGGACGTCAGTTACACATGTAACATAGAAACAACAGAACAACAATAAGGACGACACACAACATAATGTACAGTTTACAAACTCTATGTACAGTGACAGGTACCATGAGTATCAGACAGCATGGCACCCAGCCGAGTTTCAAAGTGATGCAGGGGAACCAGAGTGCTCAGTTTTAAACTTACATATCACTTTATCACTTTCTGTGATATCACTATATCACTATATCACTATCTGTAATATCACTATATCACTTTCTGTGATATCACTATATCACTTTCTGTAATATCACTATATCACTATCTGTAATATCACTATATCACTTTCTGTGATATCACTATATCACTTTCTGTAATATCACTATATCACTATCTGTAATATCACTATATCACTATCTGTAATATCACTATATCACTTTCTGTAATATCACTATATCACTATCTGTGATATCACTATATCACTTTCTGTGATATCACTATATCACTATATCACTATCTGTAATATCACTATATCACTATCTGTAATATCACTATATCACTTTCTGTAATATCACTATATCACTATCTGTGATATCACTATATCACTTTCTGTAATATCACTATATCACTATCTGTAATATCACTATATCACTTTCTGTGATATCACTATATCACTTTCTGTAATATCACTATATCACTTTCTGTGATATCACTATATCACTATCTGTAATATCACTATATCACTTTCTGTGATATCACTATATCACTATATCACTTTCTGTAATATCACTATATCACTTTCTGTGATATCACTTTATCACTATCTGTAATATCACTATATCACTTTCTGTAATATCACTATATCACTATCTGTAATATCACTATATCACTTTCTGTGATATCACTATATCACTATATCACTTTCTGTAATATCACTATATCACTTTCTGTGATATCACTTTATCACTATCTGTAATATCACTATATCACTTTCTGTAATATCACTATATCACTATCTGTAATATCACTATATCACTTTCTGTGATATCACTATATCACTATCTGTAATATCACTATATCACATCACTATATCACTATCTGTAATATCACTATATCACTTTCTGTAATATCACTATATCACTTTCTGTAATATCACTATATCACTATATCACTTTCTGTAATATCACTATATCACTTTCTGTAATATCACTATATCACTATCTGTAATATCACTATATCACTATCTGTTATATCACTATATCACTGTATCACTATATCACTTTCTGTAATATCACTGTATCACTATACTTTGCTCTGCATATATAAATATCACTTATATAACTTAATATCACTAATATAACGTATTACACATTATTATAAAAGTTATTGTACTTGAGTTAAAGTAGAAGTACTCAGGTGTTGTAGTAAAAGTAGAAGTACTCAGATCTTGTAGTAAAAGTAAAGTACTCAGGTCTTGTAGTAAAAGTAGAAGTACTCAGGTCTTGTAGTAAAAGTAGAAGTACTCAGGTCTTTTAGTAAAAGTAGAAGTACTCAGATCTTGTAGTAAAAGTAGTAGTACTCAGATCTTGTAGTAAAAGTAGAAGTACTCAGATCTTGTAGTAAAAGTAGAAGTACTCAGGTCTTGTAGTAAAAGTAGAAGTACTCAGGTCTTGTAGTAAAAGTAGAAGTACTCAGGTCTTGTAGTAAAAGTAGAAGTACTCAGGTCTTGTAGTCAAAGTAGAAGTACTCAGATCTTGTAGTAAAAGTAGAAGTACTCAGATCTGGTACAAAGTAGCAGAACACTTAAAGTACCTCTAAATGTACTTAGTTACTTGACCTCCAACTTTAAAGATATATCTGACTGTGAGGACAGTTTGTGTTGTGACTAGTGGTATGACCAAATAACAACAACACAACAACAACAACAATACAGCTCCAGTTGTAGTGTTAATACTTTAATAATAATACTAATAACAGCAAGTTGTCTCCTCCTCTCTGCAGGAGTCTCTGTGGCTGCAGCAGATGTTCAGCTTCGTCTCAGATCACCTCTCTGGCCCCACCCCTCCTGCTGATGACACCTCACTGACAGGTCAGGCAGCCAATCAGCTGAGGCCGTGAATACATGTGGAAACAACATGGGCCGTATCTCATTTCGGGGATTTCCCCTCCTCGACTCCTCGGTCCTCCGGTAGTGAAATTAATTTGCAGCGCGCCATGTTGAAGGACATCTCATTTCAGGGGAGGCTGTGGCTCAGTGGGTAGTGTGCCGGACTTCGAATCAGGTTCGAGTCCCACTGCAGTCAGCATGTGGTCGTGTCCCTGAGACACCCCAAAGTGCCCCTGTGGGGATTGTCCTCAGGACTGAGTGTGTGTTAGTGGCTTTGGATACAAGGGTCTAACTAACGTCAAGTCGTTTCTCTAAATGCACGTCGAGCGCCGAGGAGGCTCGACGTCCCGTCTCTGACAGTGTCACGTTATTATGAGAGTGCTCTCAATCTTGTTTGATTCTGAAATTGTATATATATGTATATAAATATATACATATATATGTGTGTGTATATGTATATAATGATAGTGTGTGTGAGAGAGTGTGTGTGTATATTAGAGCTGTACCCAAATATCCGAATATTCGTTGGTTGGAGTACGATTCAGGTTCCAATTTCGATATTCGTTTCGTTTTGTTTGTTTTTCAAATGTATTGAAATCTCCGATATCCACGTACGAGCGCCTCTTCGGGGCGCCAACACCTCACCATAAACGCTAGTGCTGCGTACCGGTACGCCGAACCGGTACTGGACTTGTAAAAAGTTTCGGTTCAAGTCCGGTTAAAACCGGAACGTCGGGAACCGGTACTTGGACTCGCAAAAAAACTAGCACTTACGTATATTCTGGTGTCGGTGGTTATTTAAACATTCCCTGATGAACGTTATTCAGCGTCAATAAATTAGTGCTAATCCCCAGTGTGCTCAGTGTGCAACATCACATGTCATTTCACCTTCGACTCACGGTTTGAAAACGTAGCATTTCGCCACATGCTAATGCTAACCGGAAGTGAATAATTTTCAGAATAAAAGTGTTAAGTGTGAACTTCCGGTTTTTTCAGAATAAAACTGATTTAAATTAGATAGTGTATTTAATTCAAAATTACGCCATATCAACATTGATTTTAATTTCTGTATGTACATCACTATGTATGTAGTATGTACTGTATAATGTACACATGTAGAGTTGAGGAAAATACATGGTGTACAGACAGTACAGTACTCTGACTGTTCAGTCACTACAGTGTACCTATACTGTAGAGTAGTTGTGTAACAGTGTAATGCGTATAGTCTACTCTACACTCTACCTTTCAGCAACGCTTTAGGGGTGTAGGCTCAGTCAGCTCAGGGACTGTTTGGTTACTTTAGTTTGGTAAATGAAATACATGTTTGAACTTTCGTAGTAGTTCACTGTAGCTGCTGTCATAGACTCATAAGTCATTTGTAGTCTAAGTGGCAAAAAGTGTTTTTTTTACATGTTGTACTTTGCAGAGAAATGTAGACACAAGTTGGAAGGGAGCGCAATAAACCTGACGAGTTTGAATTTGAGTTGATTATGAGTTAATTTTCAATTGATAATTAGCTCAAAGTAAGTTCACTTTAGTTACTCGCACAACTTGACACAAGCCATGGGTTCAGGTCCGGACTTATAGTCCGGACCTGAACCTGAACCTCTGGACTTGAGTCCGGACCTGAACCTGAACCTCTGGACTTGAGTCCGGACCTGAACCTGAACCTCTGGACTTGAGTCCGGACCTGAACCTGAACCTCTGGACTTGAGTCCGGACCTGAACCTGAACCTCTGGACTTGAGTCCGGACCTGAACCTGAACCTCTGGACTTGAGTCCGGACCTGAACCTGAACCTCTGGACTTGAGTCCGGACCTGAACCTGAACCTCTGGACTTGAGTCCGGACCTGAACCTGAATGTGAGTCCAGGTTCGCAGCACTAATAAACGCTATCGTTTGCTTTCTTCGTTGTTCGTTGTTCGTTTCCATAGCAACAACAACTTCCTGTCAACAGCGCTACCTCTCCTTCAAAATAAAAGCATGTCTACAAATAGGAAGCCAAACCAAATTACACTTAAGACACAATAAACGAAAGTAACAAACACAAAGCGATATCCTTTTCACTTTCAAAGAACACGAACTGGGTTCTTCAACGGATACCTCCTCGCTTCCCCTCCTCTCTCCTCGCTTCCCCTCCTCTCTCCTCCTCCTCTCTCCTCGCTTCCCCTCCTCTCTCCTCGCTTCCCCTCCTCTCTCCTCCTTCCTCCTCTCTCCTCGCTTCCCCTCCTCTCTCCTCGCTTCCCCTCCTCTCTCCTCGCTTCCCCTCCTCTCTCCTCCTGTGTGTTGCGGTGTGTACCGCTGAGTGTGTGTGTTGCAGTGTGTACCGCTGAGTGTGTGTGTTGCAGGTGTGTACCAGCTGAGTGTGTGTGTGTTGCAGGTGTGTACCAGCTGAGTGTGTGTGTGTTGCAGGTGTGTACCAGCTGAGTGTGTGTGTGTGTTGCAGGTGTGTACCAGCTGAGTGTGTGTGTGGTGAAGCAGCTCCAGCAGAGCTGTGTCTCACACAGCTTACCTGTCAGCTACAGGTACGTCAACAGCATGTTAATAATAAAACATGACGTTAATAATTAAACTTGATGTTAATAATAAAACTTGATGTTAATAATTAAACTTGATGTTAATAATTAAACTTGATGTTAATAATTAAACTTGATGTTAATAATAAAACTTGATGTTAATAATTAAACTTGATGTTAATAATTAAACTTGATGTTAATAATAAAACATGACGTTTAATAAACTATATAAAACTTGACGTTAATAATAAAACTTGACGTTAATAATTAAACTTGATGTTAATAATTAAACTTGATGTTAATAATTAAACTTGATGTTAATAATAAAACTTGATGTTAATAATTAAACTTGATGTTAATAATTAAACTTGATGTTAATAATTAAACTTGATGTTAATAATTAAAACTTGATGTTCTCAACGATGCCCCTCAGGCCGGTGTGTGTGTCCGAGCTGCTCTCACGGCAGCACCTCTCCTGCTTCAGTAACCTGTCCTGGAGCACCAATCAGCATCGAGCGTGGGTCCGGGAGGCGGAGCTCTCAGCGCCGGGTCAGGTGCTGCCGAGGGTCAGCCTGCTGCTGATTGGCTGTCTGAGAGAGGGGCGGGACGGAGAGTGGAGGCTGACGGACAGCAGCGGCAGCGTGAGGTGTGAGGTGAGTGGTGCCTTCAGTGACCTGTGATGCCTTCAGGGACCTGTAGAGTGGTGCCTTCAGGGACCTGTAGGGACCTGTAGAGTGGTGCCTTCAGGGACCTGTAGAGTGGTGCCTTCAGGGACCTGTAGGGACCTGTAGAGTGGTGCCTCCAGGGACCTGCAGTGTGGTGCCTTCAGGGACCTGTAGGGACCTGTAGAGTGGTGCCTTCAGGGACCTGCAGCGTGGTGCCTTCAGGGACCTGTAGAGTGGTGCCTTCAGGCCCTGTAGGGACCTGCAGTGTTATGCCTTCAGGGACCTGTAGAGTGGTGCCTTCAGGGACCTGCAGCGTGGTGCCTTCAGGAACCTGTAGAGTGGTGCCTTCAGGGACCTGTAGAGTGGTGCCTTCAGGCCCTGTAGGGACCTGCAGTGTTATGCCTTCAGGGACCTGTAGAGTGGTGCCTTCAGGTACATGTGATGCCTTCAGGGACCTGTGATGCGTTCAGGGACTGGTTGAGTGATGCCTTCAGGGACCTGTAGAGTGAGGTGAGTGGTGCCTTCAGGGACCTGTGATACCTTCAGGCTCTCACCTGGCTGTCTCTGCAGTGCCTGTCTCCCTCTCCTCTGTGGCTGAACCGTCCTGTCTTCCTGCCTCACTGGAACTACATCCCCCACGATGCACCTGGGTCGGAGGCGGCGGGGGGCTGGGTGGAGCTGATTGGTCCTCCTGTAGTGCTGTGTCCCGGAGCTGAGCAGGGATTGGCTGTCGGCCCTGAGGAAGGGGCGGGGCTTAGCAAAGCTGTGGGAGTCAAAGAGGCAGCAGACTTCCTGAAGAACAGGTGAGTGACCTGTCTGTCTCTCTGTCTCACCTGTCTGTCTCTCAGGTCTCGGGTCAGCGTGTCTCACCTGTCTGTCTCTCAGGTCTCGGGTCAGCGTGTCTCACCTGTCTGTCTCTCACCTGTCTGTCTCTCAGGTCTCGGGTCAGCGTGTCTCACCTGTCTGTCTCTCACCTGTCTGTCTCTCACCTGTCTGTCTCAGGTCTCGGGTCAGCGTGTCTCACCTGTCTGTCTCTCACCTGTCTGTCTCTCTGTCTCACCTGTCTGTCTCTCAGGTCTCGGGTCAGCGTTTCTCACCTGTCTGTCTCTCACCTGTCTGTCTCTCACCTGTCTGTCTCTCAGGTCTCGGGTCAGCGTGTCTCACCTGTCTGTCTCTCACCTGTCTGTCTCTCAGGTCTCGGGGTCAGCGTGTCTCACTGGTTGGTCAGGTGGTTTCTGTTTGTCCTCAGCTGGACGTTTCAGGAACGTCTTTCTTCTGCTTCTCGCTGACAGACGACTCACCACCTGTCTCACCACCTGTCTCACCACCTGTCTCACTACCTGTCCTCGTCAAGGTGAGTTCAGGTGATGTCAGTTTAATACAGCTGTGAAAACATCTGGGTTCATTCTCCTTAGAAACTACATTTAACGTGTGTGTGTGTGTGTGTGTGTGTGTGTGTGTGTGTGTGTGTGTGTGTGTGTGTGTGTGTGTGTGTGTGTGTGTGTGTGTGTGTGTGTGTGTGTGTGTGTGTGTGTGTGTGTGTGTGTGTGTGTGTGTGTGTGTGTGTGTGTGTGTGTGTGTGTGTGTGTGTGTGTGTGTGTGTGTGTGTGTGTGTGTGTGTGTGTGTGTGTGTGTGTGTGTGTGTGTGTGTGTGTGTGTGTGTGCAGGGCAGCAGGCTGTGGTGGGCTCAGTGTGTGTGTGTGGGTCAGCGTGTGTGTGTGACGGCGCTGCGTGTGTGTGTCCTGCGAGGCTGGAGAGAAAACAACATCCTGTGTGTGACCGAGCGCTCTGAAATACACACCGACTACACACACCCCGCTGCACACACATACACACCTGCCGCCACGGCCCCCCCGCCGGTGATGTCACAGGTCGAGGACTGCGAGGAGGCGGAGCCTGAGAGAGACACCGGCCAATCGGCTGCCAGGATGAAGAAGTCTCGAGTCATCAGTTACCAGGTAAACTTCTTAGCTGTGTGTAAGCCCCGCCCCTCTCTACTGATAAGCTGTTTCGGGTGTGTAAGCCCCACCCCTCTCCTCTGATTACCTGTGTGTAAGCCCCACCCCTCTCCTCTAATCACCTGTGTGTAAGCCCCACCCCTCTCCTCTAATCACCTGTGTGTAAGCCCCACCCCTCTCCTCTAATCACCTGTGTGTAAGCCCCACCCCTTTCCTCTAATCACCTGTGTGTAAGCCCCACCCCTCTCCTCTAATCACCTGTGTGTAAGCCCCACCCCTCTCCTCTGATTACCATGTGTAAGCCCCACCCCTCTCCTCTGATTACCTGTGTGTAAGCCCCACCCCTCTCCTCTGATCACCTGTGTGTAAGCCCCGCCCCTCTCCTCTGATAAGCTGTTTCCAGTGTGTAAGCCCCACCCCTCCTCTGATTACCATGTGTAAGCCCCACCCCTCCTCTAATCACCTGTGTGTAAGCCCCGCCCCTCTCCTCTGATAAGCTGTTTCCTGTGTGTAAGCCCCACCCCTCTCCTCTGATTACCATGTGTAAGCCCCACCCCTCTCCTCTGATAAGCTGTTACCGTGTGTAAGCCCCTCCTCTGATTACCATATGTAAGCCCCGCCCCTCTCCTCAGATAAGCTGTTACCTGTTTTAAGGCCCACCCCTCTCCTCAGATAAGCTGTTACCTGTTTTAAGGCCCACCCCTCTCCTCTGATAAGCTGTTACCATGTGTAAGCCCCACCCCTCTCCTCTGATTACCTGTGTGTAAGCCCCACCCCTCTCCTCTAATCACCTGTGTGTAAGCCCCGCCCCTCTCCTCTGATAAGCTGTTTCCTGTGTGTAAGCCCCACCCCTCTCCTCTGATTACCATGTGTAAGCCCCACCCCTCTCCTCTGATCACCTGTGTGTAAGCCCCACCCCTCTCCTCTAATCACCTGTGTGTAAGCCCCGCCCCTCTCCCCTGATAAGCTGTTTCCTGTGTGTGAGCCCCACCCCTCTCCTCTGATTACCATGTGTAAGCCCCACCCCTCTCCTCTAATCACCTGTGTGTAAGCCCCACCCCTTTCCTCTAATCACCTGTGTGTAAGCCCCACCCCTCTCCTCTGATAAGCTGTTTCCTGTGTGTAAGCCCCACCCCTCTCCTCTAATCACCTGTGTGTAAGCCCCACCCCTCTCCTCTAATCACCTGTGTGTAAGCCCCGCCCCTCTCCTCTGATAAGCTGTTTCCTGTGTGTAAGCCCCACCCCTCTCCTCTGATTACCATGTGTAAGCCCCACCCCTTTCCTCTAATCACCTATGTGTAAGCCCCACCCCTCTCCTCTAATCACCTGTGTGTAAGCCCCGCCCCTCTCCTCTGATAAGCTGTTTCCTGTGTGTAAGCCCCACCCCTCTCCTCTGATTACCATGTGTAAGCCCCACCCCTCTCCTCTGATCACCTGTGTGTAAGCCCCACCCCTCTCCTCTGATCACCTGTGTGTAAGCCCTGCCCCTCTCCTCTGATAAGCTGTTTCCTGTGTGTAAGCCCCACCCCTCTCCTCTGATTACCTGTGTGTAAGCCCCACCCCTCTCCTCTGATCACCTGTGTGTAAGCCCCGCCCCTCTCCTCTGATAAGCTGTTTCCTGTGTGTAAGCCCCACCCCTCTCCTCTGATTACCATATGTAAGCCCCGCCCCTCTCCTCAGATAAGCTGTTACCTGTTTTAAGCCCCACCCCTCTCCTCTGACAGGGCACCGTGACTGAGGTGGTGAGCGAGGGGGCGGGGCTGTACGTGATGGACAGGAGGGTGGGGCTGTGCCTCGCCTATCAGCCAGCTCTGAGGAGGAAGCTGAGAACTGGAGACACTTTGGAGGTGAGACATATTTCACAATAAAAGCCTGGATCAGCTGCTCCTGTGAGGGGCTTTTATTGTGAAAGGGCAGATATGAATGTACCTGTGAGGGGCTTTTATTGTGAAAGGGCAGATGTGAATGTACCTGTGAGGGGCTTTTATTGTGAAAGGGCAGATATGAATGTACCTGTGAGGGGCTTTTATTGTGAAAGGGCAGATGTGAATGTACCTGTGAGGGGCTTTTATTGTGAAAGGGCAGATTTGAATGTACCTGTGAGGGGCTTTTATTGTGAAAGGGCAGATTTGAATGTACCTGTGAGGGGCTTTTATTGTGAAAGGGCAGATTTTAATATACCTGTGAGGGGCTTTTATTGTGAAAGGGCAGATATGAATGTACCTGTGAGGGGCTTTTATTGTGAAAGGGCAGATGTGAATGTACCTGTGAGGGGCTTTTATTGTGAAAGGGCAGATTTGAATGTACCTGTGAGGGGCTTTTATTGTGAAAGGGCAGATGTGAATGTCCCTGTGAGGGGCTTTTATTGTGAAAGGGCAGATGTGAATGTACCTGTGAGGGGCTTTTATTGTGAAAGGGCAGATTTGAATGTACCTGTGAGGGGCTTTTATTGTGAAAGGGCAGATGTGAATGTCCCTGTGAGGGGCTTTTATTGTGAAAGGGCAGGTATGAATGTACCCGTCTCCCTGCAGCTCCATCACGTCCACTTCCTGTACCGGCCCTGTCCCGACTTCCTTCCCAGCATGCTTTGTACCTGCCTGCGCTCCAGCGTCAGGGTGACGTCCTTCAGCGGTGGTGGGGCGGGGGGGTTGCTACCACGGTTACTGCACACCTCCACCTGCCCGGGTGATGGAGCGTTGCCACGGTTACTGCTGCAGGGGGGAAGGGGCGTTTCCGAATACCTGTGGAGCGCTCACCTGAGCTCAAAGCTGCAGCACAGGTGACACACACACACACACACACACACACACACACACACACACACACACACACACACACACACACACACACACACACACACACACACACACACACACACACACACACACACACACACACACACACACACACACACACACACACACACACACACACACACGATGTGTTCAAGGACCCCCGAAATGTGACAAATACTAATGTTTGTCTGTCCACCTGTCTGTCTGTCCGTCTGTCTGTCTGTCTGTCTGTCTGTCCACCTGTCTCTCCACCTGTCTGTCTGTCCACCTGTCTGTCTGTCTGTCTGTCCACCTGTCTGTCTGTCTGTCTGTCTGTCCACCTGTCTGTCTGTCCACCTGTCTGTCTGTCCACCTGTCTGTCTGTCTCTCCACCTGTCTGTCTGTCCACCTGTCTGTCCACCTGTCTGTCTGTCCACCTGTCTGTCTGTGCACCTGTCTGTCCACCTGTCTGCCTGTCCACCTGTCTGCCTGTCTGTCTGTCCACCTGTCTGTCTGTCCACCTGTCTGTCTGTCCACCTGTCTGTCTGTCCACCTGTCTGTCTGTCCACCTGGCTGTCCATCTGTCCCCCCAGCCTGGTCCCAGGTGTGTTGAAGCAGTGTGTGTGTGTTCTGTCCTGGAAGCTGATGGAGTGTGTGTGGAGAGGACAAGAAGGACAGAGGAGAGACATTTATTGCGAGATGCTGGACGAGCCCCACTCCTGTCCTCTGACTCAGGTACACACACCTCTCAGGTACACACACCGTCCTCTGACTCAGGTACACACACCTGCTCAGGTACACACTCAGTCCTCGTCTCAGGTACACACACCTGTCCTCTAACACACCTGTCCTCTGACTCAGGTACACACACCTCTCAGGTACACACACCTGTCCTCTAACACACCTGTCCTCTGACTCAGGTACACACACCTGTCCTCTAACTCAGGTACACTCACCTGTCCTCTGTCTCAGGTACACACACCTGTCCTCTGACTCAGGTACACACACCTCTCAGGTACACACACCTGTCCTCTGACTCAGGTACACACACCTGTCTTCTGACACTCCTGTCCTCTGACTCACCTGTCTGTCCCCACAGTACAGGGCGGACCCAGCTGTCCCTCAGGTGTTCAGTGTCTCTGCTCTGATTGAAGGTCTTCAGACAGACAGCTGGTCCTCAGTGTCTCTGCGCTCTCTGCTGCCCCCTGGTGGAGGTCTGTCCTCGTCTCAGATCAACTCAGCTCTGTCCTGGTCCTGCAGGACGCTGACCTCTGACCCCCCCAGAGACACATCCAGGTACCCCCCTGGTGGTGATGTTAATGTAACGTGTGTACAGACGCCCCCTGGTGGTGATATTAATATAAAGTGTGTACAGACGCCCCCTGGTGGTGATGTTAATGTAACGTGTATACAGACGCCCCCTGGTGGTGATGTTAATGTAACGTGTGTACAGACGCCCCCTGGTGGTGATATTAATATAAAGTGTGTACAGACGCCCCCTGGTGGTGATATTAATATAAAGTGTGTACAGACGCCCCCTGGTGGTGATGTTAATGTAACGTGTATACAGACGCCCCCTGGTGGTGATGTTAATGTAACGTGTGTACAGACGCCCCCTGGTGGTGATGTTAATATAAAGTGTGTACAGACGCCCCCTGGTGGTCGGGGTGCTGGAGTTGCCGTCTCCGGCGGGACAGGCGCTGCAGCTCAGAGACGGGACAGGGACCGTGGCCTGCGTCGTCACGGAAACCAGCGAGGGAGGGGGTCAGAGTACGGCCTTCAACACCGCCTGGATAGGTACACACACACACACACACACACACACACACACACACACACACACACAAACAGTGCATATCTCAATGTAAACATAATGTGGAAGAATTCTGCAATAACAATGACCAACTTTGACAGAACACACACACACACACACACACACACACACACATTATAAAAGGTGACCACTGACCTTTTAGAATGTTTGTATGTGTGTGTTTTAGTGATGTTAAGATTCACCGATTCGCAAGTACACACGTAGTACGAGGAACTTAGCGACGCCCATAAAGAGGCGACATGGGGGCTGAAAAGAGAAACCTGGAAGTTAGACAGAGTGAAATCACTCAGAGAGGTGTTTAGTTTACAGCAGCCTGTGACGGCCAATCACAGCTCAGTGTCTAAGGGTTAAATAGTTTAACTGTGAGGTGTTATCCTGTCGTACTGTAGCTACTCTGGAGAGCGTTTTAAGGTCAAAGGAAGCAGCATGGTGGATGTGCAGCACTCGCAGAGAGAACCAAATGTGTAAAACCCGTTTTTGTTGATGTATGATTTGCTGCATACGAGGAATAAAACTAAAGTCCTCTGTCGTACCAAATTAAAGTATCATTTCATCACATCACATTTAGCTGAGGCTTTTATCCAGAGCGACTCACACTAAGTGCGTTCCACCAGGAAGACACAACCTGAAGAAAACAGAATCATAAAGTACATCAGGTTTCATAGAGCCAACATTTCAAGTGCTACTCAACTGGCTTTAGAGGAGCCAGTCCTTTGTTAGTATATAAGTGCTTTGTTAGTATATAAGTCCTTTGTTAGTATATAAGTGCTTTGTTAGTAGTTCTTTGTTAGTATATAAGTGCTTTGTTAGTATATAAGTGCTTTGTTAGTATATAAGTCCTTTGTTAGTATATAAGTGCTTTGTTATTAGTTCTTTGTTAGTATATAAGTGCTTTGTTAGTATATAAGAGCTTTGTTAGTATATAAGTGCTTTGTTAGTATATAAGAGCTTTGTTAGTATATAAGTCCTTTGTTAGTATATAAGTGCTTTGTTATTAGTTCTTTGTTAGTATATAAGTGCTTTGTTAGTATATAAGAGCTTTGTTAGTATATAAGTGCTTTGTTAGTAGTTCTTTGTTAGTATATAAGTGCTTTGTTAGTGTATATAAGTGCTTTGTTAGTATATAAGAGCTTTGTTAGTATATAAGTCCTTTGTTAGTAGTTCTTTGTTAGTATATAAGTGCTTTGTTAGTATATAAGAGCTTTGTTAGTATATAAGTGCTTTGTTAGTATACAAGTGCTTTGTTAGTATATAAGTGCTTTGTTAGTAGTTCTTTGTTAGTATATAAGTGCTTTGTTAGTATATAAGTGCTTTGTTAGTAGTTCTTTGTTAGTATATAAGTGCTTTGTTAGTATATAAGTGCTTTGTTAGTAGTTCTTTGTTAGTATATAAGTGCTTTGTTAGTATATAAGTGCTTTGTTAGTATATAAGTGCTTTGTTAGTATATACGTGCTTTGTTAGTATATAAGTGCTTTGTTAGTATATAAGTGCTTTGTTAGTATATAAGAGCTTTGTTAGTATATAAGTGCTTTGTTAGTATATAAGTGCTTTGTTAGTAGTTCTTTGTTAGTATATAAGTGCTTTGTTAGTATATAAGAGCTTTGTTAGTATATAAGTGCTTTGTTACTATATAAGTCCTTTGTTAGTATATAAGTGCTTTGTTAGTAGTTCTTTGTTAGTATATAAGTGCTTTGTTAGTATATAAGTGCTTTGTTAGTATATAAGTGCTTTGTTAGTATATAAGTGCTTTGTTAGTAGTTCTTTGTTAGTATATAAGTGCTTTGTTAGTATATAAGTGCTTTGTTAGTAGTTCTTTGTTAGTATATAAGTGCTTTGTTAGTATATAAGTGCTTTGTTAGTAGTTCTTTGTTAGTATATAAGTGCTTTGTTAGTATATAAGTGCTTTGTTAGTATATAAGTGCTTTGTTAGTAGATAAGAGCTTTGTTAGTATATAAGTGCTTTGTTAGTATATAAGAGCTTTGTTAGTATATAAGTGCTTTGTTAGTATATAAGAGCTTTGTTAGTATATAAGTGCTTTGTTAGTATATAAGTGCTTTGTTAGTAGTTCTTTGTTAGTATATAAGTGCTTTGTTAGTATATAAGTGCTTTGTTAGTAGTTCTTTGTTAGTATATAAGTGCTTTGTTAGTAGTTCTTTGTTAGTATATAAGTGCTTTGTTAGTATATAAGTGCTTTGTTAGTATATAAGTGCTTTGTTAGTATATACGAGCTTTGTTAGTATATAAGAGCTTTGTTAGTATATAAGTGCTTTGTTAGTATATAAGAGCTTTGTTAGTATATAAGTGCTTTGTTAGTATATAAGTGCTTTGTTACTATATAAGTCCTTTGTTAGTATATAAGTGCTTTGTTAGTAGTTCTTTGTTAGTATATAAGTGCTTTGTTAGTATATAAAAGCTTTGTTAGTATATAAGTGCTTTGTTAGTAGTTCTTTGTTAGTATATAAGTGCTTTGTTAGTATATAAGTGCTTTGTTAGTAGTTCTTTGTTAGTATATAAGTGCTTTGTTAGTATATAAGTGCTTTGTTAGTAGTTCTTTGTTATTATATAAGTGCTTTGTTAGTATATAAGTGCTTTGTTAGTAGTTCTTTGTTAGTATATAAGTGCTTTGTTAGTAGTTCTTTGTTAGTATATAAGTGCTTTGTTAGTATATAAGTGCTTTGTTAGTATATAAGTGCTTTGTTAGTATATAAGAGCTTTGCTAGTATATAAGAGCTTTGTTAGTATATAAGTCATTTGTTAGTATATAAGTCCTTTGTTAGTATATGAGTGCTTTGTTAGTATATAAGTGCTTTGTTAGTATATAAGTGCTTTGTTAGTATATAAGTGCTTTGTTAGTAGTTCTTTGTTAGTATATAAGTGCTTTGTTAGTATATAAGAGCTTTGTTAGTATATAAGTGCTTTGTTAGTATATGAGTGCTTTGTTAGTATATAAGTGCTTTGTTAGTATATAAGAGCTTTGTTAGTATATAAGTGCTTTGTTAGTATATAAGTGCTTTGTTAGTATATAAGTGCTTTGTTAGTAGTTCTTTGTTAGTATATAAGTCCTTTGTTAGTATATAAGTGCTTTGTTATTATATAAGTCCTTTGTTAGTATATGAGTGCTTTGTTAGTATATAAGTGCTTTGTTAGTA
>CM070441.1:329787-344787 GCA_036324595.1 Champsocephalus gunnari
TGCAGTACACACACCCACACACACTGCAGGCACACACCCACACACACACACACACCCACACACACTGCAGGCACACACCCACACACACTGCAGGACACACCCACACACACACACACACACACCCACACACACTGCAGGTACACACCACACACACACACACTGCAGACACACCCACACACACACACACACACACACACTGCAGGTACACACCCACACACACACTGCAGACACACACCCACACACACACTGCAGGCACACACACCCACACACACTGCAGGCACACACCCACACACACACTGCAGGCACACACCCACACACACTGCAGACACACACCCACACACACACTGCAGACACACACCCACACACACACTGCAGACACACACCCACACACACACTGCAGGCACACACCCACACACACTGCAGGCACACACCCACACACACATGCAGGCACACACCCACACACACACACTGCAGACACACACCCACACACACACACTGCAGACACACACCCACACACACATTGCAGGCACACACCCACACACACTGCAGACACACACCCACACACACACTGCAGACACACACACACACACACCCACACACACTGCAGACACACACCCACACACACACTGCAGGCACACACCCACACACACTGCAGGTACACACCCACACACACTGCAGGTACACACCCACACACACACTGCAGACACACACCCACACACACTGCAGTACACACCCACACACATACACACACACACACACACACCACTGCAGGTACACACCCACACACACTGCAGACACACACCCACACACACTGCAGGTACACACCCACACACACACACACACACACACCCACACACACTGCAGGTACACACCCACACACACTGCAGACACACACCCACACACACTGCAGGCACACACCCACACACACCCACACACACTGCAGACACACACCCACACACACTGCAGGCACACACCCACACACACCCACACACACTGCAGGTACACACCCACACACACACTGCAGACACACACCCACACACACACTGCAGGTACACACCCACACACACACACTCACACACACACTGCAGGCACACACCCACACACACTGCAGGTACACACACACACTGCAGACACACACCCACACACACTGCAGACACACACCCACACACACACACCACACACACTGCAGACACACACCCACACACACACTGCAGGCACACACCCACACACACTGCAGGTACACACCCACACACACACTGCAGACACACACCCACACACACTGCAGGCACACACCCACACACACTGCAGCACACACCCACACACACTGCAGGCACACACCCACACACACACACACCCCACACACACTGCAGACACACACACCCACACACACACTGCAGCACACACCCACACACACACTGCAGGCACACACCCACACACACACTGCAGGTACACACCCACACACACCCACACACACTGCAGGCACACACCCACACACACACTGCAGGCACACACCCACACACACTGCAGGCACACACCCACACACACACTGCAGACACACACCCACACACACTGCAGGTACACACACACACACCCACACACACTGCAGGCACACACCCACACACACTGCAGGTACACACCCACACACACTGCAGACACACACCCACACACACTGCAGACACACACCCACACACACACTGCAGGTACACACCCACACACACACACACACCCACACACACTGCAGGCACACACCCACACACACACTGCAGACACACACCCACACACTGCAGGTACACACCCACACACACTGCAGGTACACACACACACCCACACACACTGCAGGGTACACACACACACACACACACACTGCAGGCACACACACACACCCACACACACTGCAGGCACACACCCACACACACACTGCAGACACACACCCACACACACTGCAGGTACACACACACACCCACACACACTGCAGGCACACACCCACACACACACACACACACACTGCAGGTACACACACACACACACGCACACACCCACACACTGCAGGTCTTGTGGCTCCTGTGAACCTACAGTCCGTGACTCTGAACAACGTGGTCTGGAAACCCTTCAGTTTGACTCCTCTTGCTGTCGATGTTGTTCGTGAAGCTTTAACCAAGTTAGATCCTAGGAACCCGGCCGGTCCGGACGACGCAGAGCCTTTCTCTTTAAAGACAGAGCAGATGTTATCGCTCCTCCTCTCTCTTCTCTCTCTAACCGCTCCCCTCAGCTCTAACACAATCCCTAAAGTGTGGAAGTCAGCGTGTGTCCTGCCTTTGCTGAAAGGAGGGGAGGCCACCTTACTGAATAACTATAGGCCGTCTCTAAGCGGTCAGCTCTGGCTCAGGCTCTTGAACGCCTCGTGAGCGAACAGGGTAAAGGTGTTTCTATGTAACCATGACAACCTGTCTGAGCATCAGTCCGGCTTCAGAAAGCAGCGCAGCACCATCACTGCCACGATGAACGTGTGAACGATGTGGAGAGTATCTAGATGATAAGCAGAGTTGAGCAGCTCTGCTTGTTGACCTGTCCAAAGCGTTCGACACGTGGATCATCTCATCTTGAAGCAGAGGCTGCTCAGTGTCGGCATGTCCAGCCGTGCAGTGGGTGGTTTGAGAACTGCCTCTCTGAAAGGTCCCATGTGTTCACTCTGATGGGCTGTCTTCTGAGTGGGTAAACATCACTAATGGTGTTCCTCAAGGCTCTGTTTCAGGCCCACTTCTATTCTCCATCTACATCAACAGCTCAGGGGAACATGTGGATGAAGCTACTTCACATCATGCGGATGATCCTGTGATGTTCTGAGCAGGTCCCTCAGTCAGGAGCTGGTGTTACATCACAGGCTGCTTCTAACACTACTCAGACTCAGCGCTCTGAACTCAAGCTTCTTCTGATGTGGATCAAACCAAGGGAACGCTCTCTCTAAAGCTACACAGACCCAGAGCCTGCTTTAGATATTGTAACTACGCAAAGTTGTTGCCTGTTAGAAACACCTGGGTGTCTGCTTGATGCTCGTCTCTCTTCTGAACTTCAGGTCTCTAACCTGCTGAGGAGCTGAGGGTGAGGCTAGGGTTCTTCTCCAGGAACACGTCCTGTTTCTCCTTGAGGCCAGGAAGAGGCTCTGTGACCTTTGACCTGTGCTGGACTCTGGGATCTGGTCTGTATGAATGCACCGGCCCATTGCCTGGTCCAGTCAGATGCAGCGTATCACAGCGCTCTGAGACGTGTGACAGCCTGTAAAGCATTAACCCTTCACTGCACCCTGTATGCAAGGGCTGGTCTGCTTCACTCTCTGTACGGAGGCTCAGTCTCTGGGACACGTTCATCTATAAAGCTTTGTTGGGTAAACTCCCGTATTATATCTGCTCTCTGATCACACAGAGAGTTGCAAGCAGCTATTGTCTGAGGTCACATGATGTGGTCTTGTTAGATGTGCCGAGAGCAAGGACTGTCTCAGGTGAGACAGCTTTTATGTGCGCAGCTCCACTTGCTGGAACAATCTTCAGCAGGAAGTGAAACTGAGCGATCTCGTTCCTCTGCATGTCTTAAAGCTAGGCTAAATGAAATGCTTGCTGATACAATGGGCACTTGTAAATGTCTGTAACTATGTATCCTGTAAATATAATGTATAATGTCCTTTATTGTTTCATGTGGAACCTATATGCTGCAGGTCTCCCTGAGAAAGAGATCTATGATCTCAGGGACCAATCTGTTAAATAAAGGCTTGAGAGGAAATGACACCGTGGGGTCTCTTTCATCACGGTTGGATCGACCTATAGAGATGAACTACAGCAAAGTATTCTCCGTGGGGACTTCCTGCAACACCACCACGCCGTTATCTTCATTCTGATTGGCCAGAAGACATTATCAAAGATGTTCTATTGAGAAGACGATCACTACGTGACAAACGTTTTCAAACCGTTTCTAGTCTTCGGTATTTACTCCGCGCGTCGGCGGACTTTATTTTGCTTACTTTAAAATCATTCTTCAAGGCGGGGCCATTTCTTGGTATGGCTGCAGCCGACCCCAGTATGCCCTAACATAATGATCAAACAATTAGAATGTTGTATTCAGCCCTGATTTAATCAGTGGCCCCAAATCCTGGATGGGCGAGGTCTGACACACACACACACACACACACTGCAGGTACACACACACACACACACACTGCATGTACACACACACACACACGCACACACTGCATGTACACACACACACACACACACACACACACTGCATGTACACACACACACACACACACACACACACACACACACACACACTGCATGTACACACACACGCACACACACACACACACACACTGCAGGTACACACACACACGCACACACACACACGCACACACACACACACATTAATAGTAGTATTCAACCCTAACGTGTCCCTCAGGTTTTACCTGCAGTTTTCTCTGGATCAGCTCCACATCCTGAGCCCGTCCATCGCTATGGAGACTCACCTGAGGGGGGCGGAGCCAGGCGGTGATGTCACAGAGGAAGAGGAGGAGCCGTCAGGCGGCAAGAGAAGAAGAAGAGGAGACCCCCGGCCCTGCGTCTCCATGGTGATCAGGGTGCAGCAGAAAGAGGGCGTTGCTCTGAGGAACTCGGGGGCGGGGTCACACCAGGAGGAGGCGGGGCTAACAGCAAGCTTCTCCGTCACAGCGGCTGTGATTGGTCCGGTGGTCAGCTGGGGGCGGGACCCGAAGAACAGACCATTGACAGACAGGGAGGCGGAGCCAGAGAGGAAGGACAAGGTGAGACACATCCCATAATGCACCTGTGCTCAGCAGCGGTCCACGAAAAACTGATTAAAATCATTAAACTGTCTCTACCTGTCTGTCTCTCACCTGTCTCTCTCACCTGTCTATCTCTCACCTGTCTGCCTCTCACCTGTCTCTCTCACCTGTCTCTCTCTCCCCTGTCTGTCTCTCACCTGTCTGCCTCTCACCTGTCTGTCTCTCACCTGTCTGTCTCTCACCTGTCTGTCTCTCACCTGTCTCCTCTCACCTGTCTCTCTCTCACCTGTCTGTCTCTCACCTGTCTGTCTCTCACCTGTCTCTCTCTCACCTGTCTGTCTCTCACCTGTCTGTCTCTCACCTGTCTCTCTCTCACCTGTCTCTCTCTCCCCTGTCTGTCTCTCACCTGTCTGTCTCTCACCTGTCTGTCTCTCACCTGTCTCTCTCTCCCCTGTCTGTCTCTCACCTGTCTCTCTCTCCCCTGTCTGTCTCTCACCTGTCTGTCTCTCTCACCTGTCTCTCTCTCCCCTGTCTGTCTCTCACCTGTCTGTCTCTCACCTGTCTCTCTCTCCCCTGTCTGTCTCTCACCTGTCTGTCTCTCTCACCTGTCTCTCTCTCCCCTGTCTGTCTCTCACCTGTCTCTCTCTCACCTGTCTCTCTCTCCCCTGTCTGTCTCTCACCTGTCTCTCTCTCACCTGTCTGCTCTCTCACCTGTCTCTCTCTCTCCTGTCTGTCTCTCACCTGTCTCTCTCTCACCTGTCTCTCTCACCTGTCTCTCTCTCACCTGTCTCTCTCTCACCTGTCTGTTTCTCACCTGTCTCTCTCTCACCTGTCTCTCTCACCTGTCTCTCTCTCACCTGTCTCTCTCTCACCTGTCTGTCTCTCACCTGTCTGTCTCTCACCTGTCTCTCTCACCCTGTCTCTCTCTCACCTGTCTCTCTCTCACCTGTCTGTCTCTCACCTGTCTGCTCTCACCTGTCTCTCTCTCTCCTGTCTGTTCTCTCACCTGTCTCTCTCTCTCTCCTGTCTGTTTCTCACCTGTCTCTCTCTCTCACCTGTCTCTCTCTCACCTGTCTCTCTCACATGTCTCTCTCTCTCACCTGTCTCTCTCTCTCCTGTCTGTCTCTCACCTGTCTCTCTCACTCTCACCTGTCTGTCGCTCACCTGTCTCTCTCTCTCTCACCTGTCTGTCTCTCACCTGTCTGTCTCTCACCTGTCTGTCTCTCACCTGTCTCTCTCTCACCTGTCTCTCTCACCTGTCTCTCTCACCTGTCTCTCTCACCTGTCTCTCTCTCACTTGTCTGTCTCTCACCTGTCTCTCTCTCTCCTGTCTGTTTCTCACCTGTCTCTCTCTCTCACCTGTCTGTCTCTCACCTGTCTGTCTCTCACCTGTCTGTCTCTCACCTGTCTCTCTCTCACCTGTCTCTCTCTCACCTGTCTCTCTCACCTGTCTCTCTCTCCTGTCTGTCTCTCACCTGTCTCTCTCTCTCCTGTCTGTTTCTCACCTGTCTCTCTCTCTCCTGTCTGTCTCTCACCTGTCTCTCTCTCTCCTGTCTGTCTCTCACCTGTCTCTCTCTCACCTGTCTCTCTCTCACCTGTCTCTCTCTCACCTGTCTCTCTCACCTGTCTCTCTCTCACCTGTCTGCCTCTCTCTCTCACCTGTCTGTCACTCACCTGTCTCTGTCTCTCTCACCTGTCTGTCTCTCACCTGTCTGTCTCTCACCTGTCTCTCTCTCACCTGTCTCTCTCTCACCTGTCTCTCTCTCACCTGTCTCTCTCTCACCTGTCTCTCTCACCTGTCTGTCTCTCACCTGTCTCCTCTCACCTGTCTCTCTCTCACCTGTCTGTCTCTCACCTGTCTCCCTCTCACCTGTCTCCCTCTCACCTGTCTCTCTCTCACCTGTCTCTCTCTCACCTGTCTCTCTCTCACCTGTCTCTCTCTCACCTGTCTGTCTCTCACCTGTCTCTCTCTCACCTGTCTCTCTCTCACCTGTCTCTCACCTGTCTCTCTCTCACCTGTCTCTCACCTGTCTCCTCTCACCTGTCTCTCTCTCACCTGTCTGCCTCTCACCTGTCTCTCTCTCACCTGTCTGTCTCTCACCTGTCTCTCTCTCACCTGTCTCTCTCTCACCTGTCTCTCTCTCCTGTCTGTCTCTCACCTGTCTCTCTCTCACCTGTCTCTCTCACCTGTCTTCTCTCACCTGTCTCTCTCTCACCTGTCTGTCTCTCTCCTGTCTCTCTCCTGTCTCTCTCTCACCTGTCTCTCTCTCTCCTGTCTCTCTCTCACCTGTCTCTCTCTCTCACCTGTCTCTCTCACCTGTCTGTCTCTCACCTGTCTCTCTCTCACCTGTCTCTCTCTCTCCTGTCTCTCTCTCACCTGTCTCTCTCTCACCTGTCTCTCTCTCACCTGTCTCTCTCTCCTGTCTGTCTCTCACCTGTCTCTCTCTCCTGTCTGTCTCTCACCTGTCTCTCTCTCCTGTCTGTCTCTCACCTGTCTCTCTCTCCTGTCTCTCTCTCACCTGTCTCTCTCTCACCTGTCTCTCTCTCACCTGTCTGTCTCTCACCTGTCTCTCTCTCACCTGTCTCTCTCTCACCTGTCTCTCTCTCACCTGTCTCTCTCTCTCACCTGTCTCTCTCTCACCTGTCTGTCTCTCACCTGTCTCTCTCTCACCTGTCTCTCTCTCACCTGTCTCTCTCTCACCTGTCTCTCTCTCACCTGTCTCTCACCTCTCTCTCTCTCTCACCTGTCTCTCTCTCACCTGTCTCTCTCACCTGTCTCTCTCTCACCTGTCTCTCTCACCTGTCTCTCTCTCACCTGTCTCTCACCTGTCTCTCACCTGTCTCTCTCTCACCTGTCTCTCTCTCACCTGTCTCTCACCTGTCTCTCTCTCACCTGTCTCTCTCTCACCTGTCTCTCACCTGTCTCTCTCTCACCTGTCTCTCTCTCACCTGTCTCTCTCTCACCTGTCTCTCTCTCTCACCTGTCTGTCTCTCACCTGTCTCTCACCTGTCTCTCTCTCACCTGTCTCTCACCTGTCTCTCTCTCTCCTGTCTCTCTCTCTCACCTGTCTCTCTCTCACCTGTCTTCTCTCACCTGTCTCTCTCTCACCTGTCTCTCTCTCACCTGTCTCTCTCTCACCTGTCTCTCTCTCACCTGTCTGTCTCTCACCTGTCTCTCACCTGTCTCTCTCTCACCTGTCTCTCTCTCACCTGTCTCTCTCTCACCTGTCTGTCTCTCACCTGTCTCTCACCTGTCTCTCTCTCACCTGTCTCTCACCTGTCTCTCTCTCACCTGTCTCTCTCTCACCTGTCTCTCTCTCCTGTCTCTCTCTCTCACCTGTCTCTCTCTCACCTGTCTCTCTCTCACCTGTCTCTCTCTCACCTGTCTCTCTCTCACCTGTCTCTCACCTGTCTCTCACCTGTCTCTCTCACCTGTCTCTCTCTCACCTGTCTCTCTCTCACCTGTCTCTCTCTCACCTGTCTCTCTCTCCTGTCTCTCACCTGTCTCTCACCTGTCTCTCTCTCACCTGTCTCTCTCTCACCTGTCTCTCACCTGTCTCTCTCTCTCCTGTCTCTCTCTCACCTGTCTCTCTCTCTCCTGTCTCTCTCTCACCTGTCTCTCTCTCACCTGTCTCTCTCTCTCCTGTCTCTCTCTCTCACCTGTCTCTCTCTCACCTGTCTCTCTCACCTGTCTCTCTCTCACCTGTCTCTCTCTCTCACCTGTCTCTCTCTCACCTGTCTCTCACCTGTCTCTCACCTGTCTCTCACCTGTCTCTCTCTCACCTGTCTCTCTCTCACCTGTCTCTCTCTCACCTGTCTCTCTCTCACCTGTCTCTCTCTCACCTGTCTCTCTCTCACCTGTCTCTCTCTCACCTGTCTCTCTCTCACCTGTCCTCTCACCTGTCTCTCTCTCACCTGTCTCTCTCACCTGTCTGTCTCTCACCTGTCTTCTCTCACCTGTCTCTCACCTGTCTCTTCTCACCTCTCTCACCTGTCTGTCTCTCACCTGTCTCTCTCACCTGTCTCTCTCTCACCTGTCTCTCACCTGTCTCTCTCTCACCTGTCTCTCACCTGTCTCTCTCTCCTGTCTCTCTCTCTCACCTGTCTGTCTCTCACCTGTCTGTCTCTCACCTGTCTCTCTCTCACCTGTCTCTCTCTCACCTGTCTCTCTCTCACCTGTCTCTCTCTCACCTGTCTCTCTCTCACCTGTCTCTCTCTCACCTGTCTGTCTCTCACCTGTCTCTCACCTGTCTCTCTCTCACCTGTCTCTCACCTGTCTCTCTCTCACCTGTCTGTCTCTCACCTGTCTCTCACCTGTCTCTCTCTCACCTGTCTCTCACCTGTCTCTCTCTCACCTGTCTCTCTCTCCCTGTCTCTCTCTCTCACCTGTCTCTCTCTCACCTGTCTCTCTCTCACCTGTCTCTCACCTGTCTCTCACCTGTCTCTCTCTCTCCTGTCTCTCTCTCACCTGTCTGTCTCTCACCTGTCTGTCTCTCACCTGTCTCTCTCTCACCTGTCTCTCTCTCACCTGTCTCTCACCTGTCTCTCACCTGTCTCTCACCTGTCTCTCTCTCACCTGTCTGTCTCTCACCTGTCTCTCACCTGTCTCTCTCTCACCTGTCTCTCACCTGTCTCTCTCTCACCTGTCTGTCTCTCACCTGTCTCTCACCTGTCTGTCTCTCACCTGTCTCTCTCTCCTGTCTCTCTCTCTCTCACCTGTCTCTCTCTCACCTGTCTGTCTCTCACCTGTCTGTCTCTCACCTGTCTGTCTCTCTCCTGTCTCTCACCTGTCTCTCTCTCACCTGTCTCTCTCTCTCCTGTCTCTCTCTCTCACCTGTCTCTCTCTCACCTGTCTGTCTCTCACCTGTCTCTCTCTCTCTCCTGTCTCTCTCTCTCTCCTGTCTCTCTCTCTCTCACCTGTCTCTCTCTCACCTGTCTCTCTCTCACCTGTCTGTCTCTCACCTGTCTCTCACCTGTCTCTCTCTCTCTCACCTGTCTCTCTCTCACCTGTCTGTCTCTCACCTGTCTCTCACCTGTCTCTCTCTCACCTGTCTCGTCTCTCACCTGTCTCTCACCTGTCTCTCTCTCACCTGTCTGTCTCTCACCTGTCTCTCACCTGTCTCTCTCTCACCTGTCTCTCTCTCACCTGTCTGTCTCTCACCTGTCTGTCTCTCACCTGTCTCTCTCTCTCACCTGTCTCTCTCTCTCCTGTCTCTCTCTCTCACCTGTCTCTCTCTCACCTGTCTCTCTCTCACCTGTCTGTCTCTCACCTGTCTCTCTCTCACCTGTCTCTCTCTCTCACCTGTCTCTCTCTCACCTGTCTGTCTCTCACCTGTCTCTCTCTCACCTGTCTCTCTCTCACCTGTCTCTCTCTCACCTGTCTGTCTCTCACCTGTCTCTCACCTGTCTCTCACCTGTCTCTCTCTCACCTGTCTCTCTCTCACCTGTCTGTCTCTCACCTGTCTCCTCTCACCTGTCTCTCTCTCACCTGTCTCTCTCTCACCTGTCTGTCTCTCACCTGTCTCTCACCTTTCTGTCTCTCACCTGTCTCTCACCTGTCTCTCTCTCACCTGTCTCTCTCTCACCTGTCTGTCTCTCACCTGTCTCTCACCTGTCTCTCTCTCACCTGTCTCTCTCTCTCTCACCTGTCTGTCTCTCTCACCTGTCTCTCTCTCACCTGTCTCTCTCTCACCTGTCTCCCTCTCACCTGTCTCTCTCTCACCTGTCTCTCTCTCTCACCTGTCTCTCTCTCACCTGTCTCTCTCTCACCTGTCTCCCTCTCACCTGTCTCTCTCTCTCACCTGTCTCTCTCTCTCACCTGTCTCTCTCTCACCTGTCTCTCTCTCTCACCTGTCTCTCTCTCTCACCTGTCTCTCTCTCTCCTGTCTGTCAGCAGCTGGTCCTGGTCCTCTCAGGTGTGTCTGCTCGATGGTTTCCTCTCCTCCAGCCTGGATGTTTCTACAGACTCATCGCTGCTAACACACAGGTCAACACACACACACACACACACACACACACACACACACACACACACACACACACACACACACACACACACACACACCACACACACACACACACACACACACACACACACACACACACACACACACACACACACACACACACACCACACACACACACACACACACACACACACACACACACACACACACACACCACACACACACACACACACACACACACACACACACACACACACACACACACACACACACACACACACACACACACACACACACACACAGCTGATTTGTCCGTGTCTTTGTCCATCAGGATCCCAGTGTTCTGGTTGGCTGTGCAGTCTCTGGGCGGAGGGGGGTGGAGCTCCACGCTGACTCCACCCTTCAGGTGCGAACTGATTGGAGGTTCCAGACTCTGACACGCCCCCTGCTGCTGCTGCACACCTGCACACAGGTAACAGCCGCTGAGCTGTGTCGTCACCGATAATCAGTCGTCATGGAGATGAAAATAATACGTTATTATTAAATGTTTCTCCAGGCTCGCTCGCCCCCCGTCTCGACTCTCTCGGAGGTCCTGGACTGCAGGTAAACATCGACCATCATTATTATCTGTCGGAGCAAAACGCTGATTCATCTCTGTGACTATTGAGTCCTTTGATGGATGTCATGGAGTGTAACTGATCGGTGTCAGGTGACCGGATCCGCAGCGGCTGATTGGTGCTGCCATGGCCTCAGCTGGTTAAAGGAGTCCTGCTGATTATACTCTGGGCTCTAGTTTGGTTTTGAAGCACAGTGTTTTGAGCGCTGCAGAGAAGAGGAGATTCGTGAACCTCATGTGTGTTTGGACAAGAGAACGAACAGTGAAGGGATGGAAACCAGAACATGGAAATACATGTACCAAAAACCAGCACCATATCTCTGAGTGATGTGTGGGCCAGAGAACGGGGAGGAGCTAAAGGAGGTGGGAAGAAGGCTCTTCATTGGTCACAACATGGACTGTGTTTGGACAGGCTCAGACCACTGAGGGGGGAGTAAGGAGAGGCTCAGACGACTGAGGGGGGAGTAAGGAGAGGCTCAGACGACTGAGGGGGGAGTAAGGAGAGGCTCAGACGACTGAGGGGGGAGTAAGGAGAGGCTCAGACGACTGAGGGGGGAGTAAGGAGAGGCTCAGACGACTGAGGGGAGAGTAAGGAGAGGCTCAGACGACTGAGGGGGGAGTAAGGAGAGGCTCAGACGACTGAGGGGGGAGTAAGGAGAGGCTCAGACGACTGAGGGGGGAGTAAGGAGAGGCTCAGACGACTGAGGGGGGAGTAAGGAGAGGCTCAGACGACTGAGGGGGGAGTAAGGAGAGGCTCAGACGACTGAGGGGGGAGTAAGGAGAGGCTCAGACGACTGAGGGGGGAGTAAGGAGAGGCTCAGACGACTGAGGGGGGAGTAAGGAGAGGCTCAGACGACTGAGGGGGGAGTAAGGAGAGGCTCAGACGACTGAGGGGGGAGTAAGGAGAGGCTCAGACGACTGAGGGGGGAGTAAGGAGAGGCTCAGACGACTGAGGGGGGAGTAAGGAGAGGCTCAGACGACTGGGGGGGAGTAAGGAGAGGCTCAGACGACTGAGATAAGGAGGGCCAGACGACTGGGGGGGAGTAAGGAGAGGCTCAGACGACTGAGGGGGGAGTAAGGAGAGGCTCAGACGACTGAGGGGGGAGTAAGGAGAGGCTCAGACGACTGAGGGGGGAGTAAGGAGAGGCTCAGACGACTGAGGGGGGAGTAAGGAGAGGCTCAGACGACTGAGGGGGGAGTAAGGAGAGGCTCAGACGACTGGGGGGGAGTAAGGAGAGGCTCAGACGACTGAGGGGGGAGTAAGGAGAGGCTCAGACGACTGAGGGGGGAGTAAGGAGAGGCTCAGACGACTGAGGGGGGAGTAAGGAGAGGCTCAGACGACTGAGGGGGGAGTAAGGAGAGGCTCAGACGACTGAGGGGGGAGTAAGGAGAGGCTCAGACGACTGAGGGGGGAGTAAGGAGAGGCTCAGACGACTGAGGGGGGAGTAAGGAGAGGCTCAGACGACTGAGGGGGGAGTAAGGAGAGGCTCAGACGACTGAGGGGGGAGTAAGGAGAGGCTCAGACGACTGAGGGGGGAGTAAGGAGAGGCTCAGACGACTGAGGGGGGAGTAAGGAGAGGCTCAGACGACTGAGGGGGGAGTAAGGAGAGGCTCAGACGACTGAGGGGGGAGTAAGGAGAGGCTCAGACGACTGAGGGGGGAGTAAGGAGAGGCTCAGACGACTGAGGGGGGAGTAAGGAGAGGCTCAGACGACTGAGGGGGGAGTAAGGAGAGGCTCAGACGACTGAGGGGGGAGTAAGGAGAGGCTCAGACGACTGAGGGGGGAGTAAGGAGAGGCTCAGACGACTGAGGGGGAGTAAGGAGAGGCTCAGACGACTGGGGGGGAGTAAGGAGAGGCTCAGACGACTGAGGGGGGAGTAAGGAGAGGCTCAGGCGACTGAGGGGGGAGTAAGGAGAGGCTCAGACGACTGAGGGGGGAGTAAGGAGAGGCTCAGACGACTGAGGGGGGAGTAAGGAGAGGCTCAGACGACTGAGGGGGGAGTAAGGAGAGGCTCAGACGACTGAGGGGGGAGTAAGGAGAGGCTCAGGCGACTGAGGGGAGAGTAAGGAGAGGCTCAGGCGACTGAGGGGGGAGTAAGGAGAGGCTCAGACGACTGAGGGGGGAGTAAGGAGAGGCTCAGACGACTGAGGGGGGAGTAAGGAGAGGCTCAGACGACTGAGGGGGGAGTAAGGAGAGGCTCAGACGACTGAGGGGGGAGTAAGGAGAGGCTCAGACGACTGAGGGGGGAGTAAGGAGAGGCTCAGACGACTGAGGGGGGAGTAAGGAGAGGCTCAGACGACTGAGGGGGGAGTAAGGAGAGGCTCAGACGACTGAGGGGGGAGTAAGGAGAGGCTCAGACGACTGAGGGGGGAGTAAGGAGAGGCTCAGACGACTGAGGGGGGAGTAAGGAGAGGCTCAGACGACTGAGGGGGGAGTAAGGAGAGGCTCAGACGACTGAGGGGGGAGTAAGGAGAGGCTCAGACGACTGAGGGGGGAGTAAGGAGAGGCTCAGACGACTGAGGGGGGAGTAAGGAGAGGCTCAGACGACTGAGGGGGGAGTAAGGAGAGGCTCAGACGACTGAGGGGGGAGTAAGGAGAGGCTCAGACGACTGAGGGGGGAGTAAGGAGAGGCTCAGACGACTGAGGGGGGAGTAAGGAGAGGCTCAGACGACTGAGGGGGGAGTAAGGAGAGGCTCAGACGACTGAGGGGGAGAGTAAGGAGAGGCTCAGACGACTGAGCATAAGGAGAGGCTCAGACGACTGAGGGGGGAGTAAGGAGAGGCTCAGACGACTGAGGGGGGAGTAAGGAGAGGCTCAGACGACTGAGGGGGGAGTAAGGAGAGGCTCAGACGACTGAGGGGGGAGTAAGGAGAGGCTCAGACGACTGAGGGGGGAGTAAGGAGAGGCTCAGACGACTGAAAGCATCAGGAGAGGCTCAGACGACTGGGGGGAGTAAGGAGAGGCTCAGACGACTGAGGGGGGAGTAAGGAGAGGCTCAGACGACTGAGGGGGGAGTAAGGAGAGGCTCAGACGACTGAGGGGGGAGTAAGGAGAGGCTCAGACGACTGAGGGGGGAGTAAGGAGAGGCTCAGACGACTGAGGGGGGAGTAAGGAGAGGCTCAGACGACTGAGGGGGGAGTAAGGAGAGGCTCAGACGACTGAGGGGGGAGTAAGGAGAGGCTCAGACGACTGAGGGGGGAGTAAGGAGAGGCTCAGACGACTGAGGGGGGAGTAAGGAGAGGCTCAGACGACTGAGGGGGGAGTAAGGAGAGGCTCAGACGACTGAGGGGGGAGTAAGGAGAGGCTCAGACGACTGAGGGGGGAGTAAGGAGAGGCTCAGACGACTGAGGGGGGAGTAAGGAGAGGCTCAGACGACTGAGGGGGGAGTAAGGAGAGGCTCAGACGACTGAGGGGGGAGTAAGGAGAGGCTCAGACGACTGAGGGGGGAGTAAGGAGAGGCTCAGACGACTGAGGGGGGAGTAAGGAGAGGCTCAGACGACTGAGGGGGAGAGTAAGGAGAGGCTCAGACGACTGAGGGGGGAGTAAGGAGAGGCTCAGACGACTGAGGGGGGAGTAAGGAGAGGCTCAGACGACTGAGGGGGGAGTAAGGAGAGGCTCAGACGACTGA
>CM070441.1:349787-392287 GCA_036324595.1 Champsocephalus gunnari
ACCCGAGTACTCACCTGTTTAGTTACCTGAGTACTTGCCTATGTGTGTACCTGTTTTTACTCTGTATTTACCTGTGTAGTTACTTGAGTACTTACCTGCGTGTACCTTAGTACTTACCTATGTGTGTACCTGTATTTACTCTGTGTTTACCTGCGTGTACCTGAGTACTTACCTATGTGTGTACCTGTTTTTACTCTGTATTTACCTGTGTAGTTACTGAGTACTTACCTGTGTGTACCTGTGTTAACTCGGTATTTAACTGTGTACTTACCTGAGTATTTACCTGCGTGTACCTGAGTACTCACCTGTGTGTACCTGTGTTTTCAGGCTGGTGATTGATGACGGCACAGGTGAGGCTCACGTCTGGTTCTCAGGTGCTCAGGTTCGTGCTTTGCTGGGATTGGCTGATTCTCAGTGGGAGGGGCTTCAGAGAGCGCTGCGGGTCAGAGGTCACATCCGAGTCTACCCTCGGGGGCGGAGCCTGGTCAGTACCACTTCCTGTTTCACAGCAGCTGCTATGGACCAATACCAGTCTGTGTATTTACCTGTCTGTCTCTCAGGTGTGTGTTTACCTGTCTGTCTCTCAGGTGTGTGTTTACCTGTCTGTCTCTCAGGTGTGTGACTCAGAGGACCCTCTCCTCCACTTCCTGTTGTGTGTGTGCAGCAGTGAGGTGGTGTGTCGTCAGCTGTCTCTCACCTGCAGGAAACAGAAAGCTCAGAGATCAGAAGGTAGTGAAACTCACCTGTGAACTCACCTGTAAACTCACCTCTGAACTCACCTGGGAACTCACCTGGGAACTCACCTGTGAACTCACCTGTGAACTCACCTGTGAACTCACCTGCAGAGCGCCGGCCGTGATGATGAGCTTCACCTTGTCTGTTTCAGAGATGAAGAGGTTCAGCCGAGGAGACCGAGACTTCATGACCAGAGTGACTCCGCCTCTGAAGCTCACCTGTACACACCTCCACTCTGACTGACCTCACCTGTACACACCTGTACACACCTCCACTCTGACTGACCTCACCTGTACACACCTCCACTCTGACTGACCTCACCTGTACACACCTGTACACACCTCCACTCTGACTGACCGCACCTGTACACACCTCCACTCTGACTGACCTCACCTGTACACACCTCCACTCTGACTGACCTCACCTGTACATACCTCCACTCTGACTGACCGCACCTGTACACACCTGCACTCTGACTGACCTCACCTGTACACACCTCCACTCTGACCTCACCTGTACACACCTCCACTCTGACTGACCTCACCTGTCCACACCTCCACTCTGACTGACCTCACCTGTACACACCTCCACTCTGACTGACCGCACCTGTACACACCTCCACTCTGACTGACCTCACCTGTACACACCTCCACTCTGACTGACCTCACCTGTACACACCTGTACACACCTGAACTCTGACTGACCTCACCTGTACACACCTCCACTCTGACTGACCTCACCTGTACACACCTGTCCACACCTCCACTCTGACTGACCTCACCTGTACACACCTCCACTCTGACTGACCGCACCTGTACACACCTCCACTCTGACTGACCTCACCTGTACACACCTCCACTCTGACTGACCGCACCTGTACACACCTGTACACACCTCCACTCTGACTGACCTCACCTGTACACACCTCCACTCTGACTGACCTCACCTGTACACACCTCCACTCTGACTGACCTCACCTGTACACACCTTCACTCTGACTGACCTCACCTGTACACACCTCCACTCTGACTGACCTCCCCTGTACATACCTCCACTCTGACTGACCTCACCTGTACACACCTCCACTCTGACTGACCTCACCTGTACACACCTCCACTCTGACTGACCTCACCTGTACACACCTCCACTCTGACTGACCTCACCTGTACACACCTGCACTTTGACTGACCTCACCTGTACACACCTCAACTCTGACTGACCGCACCTGTACACACCTGAACTCTGACTGACCTCACCTGTACACACTGACTGACCTCACCTGTACACATCTCCACTCTGACTGACCTCACCTGTACACACTGACTGACCTCACCTGTACACTGACTGACCTCACCTGTACACACCTGTACACACTGACTGACCTCACCTGTACACTGACAGGAAGTCGACCACAGCTCACCTGTCCATTAGAATGTATAATCTCAGATGTACAGAATATGTTGATATGAATAAATAAATCTTCACGTTGTTCTCATGAAATCTGTCTCAGCTGTTTGCACACCTGACACACAGGTGGTCACACAGGTAAACAAAGCAGGTGTCTCTCCATTCATTTAAAAATGATCAGTTATTGCATTGTTTCAATATAAATATATACAATATATGATCCAAATACAGTGAGTTTAACTCGTCCTCAGGTGTTATGCCCTGATGCACCTGCAGGGGGCGCTGCAGCTCTCTCTCTTCACTCTGAGTTAACTCACAAACTGTTGCCCCTGGTGACTGATGAGTCATCTGCAGCGCATTTTCTGATTGGCTGCTGGCTGAACAGGAAGTGAAAGTAAAGCATCGGGAATTTCCAGAGACGCTGAGAGGAGAGATGACACTTTGACACTACACACTGATATACACCTGAACATCAGCAGGAGAGGACTCTTTAAAGTAGAGACACTACATACTGATATACACCTGAACATCAGCAGGAGAGGACTCTTTAAAGTAGAGACGCTACATACTGATATACACCTGAACACCAGCAGGAGAGGACTCTTTAAAGTAGAGACGCTACATACTGATATACACCTGAACACCAGCAGGAGAGGACTCTTTAAAGTAGAGACGCTACATACTGATATACACCTGAACATCATCAGGAGAGGACTCTTTAAAGTAGAGACACTACATACTGATATACACCTGAACATCAGCAGGAGAGGACTCTTTAAAGTAGAGACACTACATACTGATATACACCTGAACATCAGCAGGAGAGGACTCTTTAAAGTAGAGACACTACATACTGATATACACCTGAACATCAGCAGGAGAGGACTCTTTAAAGTAGAGACACTACATACTGATATACACCTGAACATCAGCAGGAGAGGACTCTTTAAAGTAGAGACACTACATACTGATATACACCTGAACATCAGCAGGAGAGGACTCTTTAAAGTAGAGACACTACATACTGATATACACCTGAACACCAGCAGGAGAGGACTCTTTAAAGTAGAGACACTACATACTGAAATACACCTGAACATCAGCAGGAGAGGACTCTTTAAAGTAGAGACACTACATACTGATATACACCTGAACATCAGCAGGAGAGGACTCTTTAAAGTAGAGACACTACATGCTGATATACACCTGAACATCAGCAGGAGAGGACTCTTTAAAGTAGAGACACTACATGCTGATATACACTGTTAGAGATTTAAATGGATAACTAGTCCGCATTTTCAAATCTCCGCGCGTCCCTAAACAAGCTGATATCTTACAGGAAGGAAATCCAGAGCATACAAGTAACCGTTTAACAATAATCTACTTTAAATGGTAATATGACAATGCAGTACAAATTAAATACAGTACAAATTAAATACAATTATCTGTGGGATCCCACATTTACCTGATACTCACGTGAGCCAGCCAGAGGAAAGAGAGCGAAATACAGCCTGGTTCCTGTCTAAATACCTCGCTCACAAGAGGAGGAGTTATCTGCGCCTCCCTTCCAGACCTCCGTGATTGGCTGCCCAAATATCATCAACACCTCACTTCTTAAGTTTCCCCAATCACAGTGGCTCAGCTTCATTATCTCCTAGATCTGAGTTGACTGTATGTCAACTCCTCACCTTCCCCCCATCTTCCTTTGTCCTCAAAAACCACATGTTAGCAGGCCCAAAACCAGCTCACAGTTTTCTACACAAATCATTTCCCCCTTTTAAGCTTCTTCATAGTTTGCATGAATACATACAAATATTTCCTTACAATTCCCCCTTTTGCACTCTTTTTTAAGAGTGCAACTTACACAAGGCACTTGAAACATAACTAGTGTCGCTCCTCTCCACTGTGTTCATCTCTCAACATTATATTTAGAGCCCTTTAAACATTTGGAAACAGCCCTTCATAGCAATTTCTTATGGCAGAATGAGAGGGAGACCAAAAAATGTCAAAAAACTGCATCCTTGTCTGCTGAGTCTCCATACTTGTCCTCTTCACAGAAAACCCTTCCTGCGTCATAGTAGAACGCCTTCCCTACTACAGGCGCTGCAGGTGAAGCAGCTGTCATGGTAGAGGCTGCCCATAGCTTGGCAGGCCTGGCTGGCTCCATACACCGTCTTGTTGCACTTAACACACACTCCTGTTTCAGCGGAGAGTGGAGTCCCCTGTGTCGTCCTGGCTTGCCGTGTCTTTGTCCCCTCTGATCCGCTGACGGCGGCTTCTGGGCTGCCTGCTAGAGAGATGTCTTCCTTCTCCTCCGGCTTGCTGGTGGTGGCTTCTGAGTCGCTGCTGAATAGATGTCCTCCCGATCTTCCTTCTCCGGTCCGATGATGCCTCCCGGCTGCTGGATGGATGTCCTCGAGGTCCTTCTCCTCCAGTCCGCTGATGACAGCATCCGAGTCGACCTCCATGACGAGAGCCAGATCCGTCCTGATGTCGTCTAGGGTCCTCGCAGGTGTTTTCCCGACCGCACACTGGCTCCAGTGGTACCAGTTGTCCCCCTTTCCTTGTAGGCGGACGGCATGGGATGTCCTCTGGGTCACTCGGTCGGGGCCGGAGAGCCTGGGGTTGAGCCACTTTGTCCTGATGACCTTCAGCCTCCTGCGTCTCGGGTCCCCCTTTTGGCGTCAACAACCTGTGTGGAGAAATCTGATACAAATCCCTCAAGCCTACGCTCCGGGCTCTGGGGCCCTCGGCTGTTTGACCCACCAGTGCGTGGCCACTTGGAGCCTGTTGGTGGGGTGCCTTAAAACAACAGACGTCTGTGCACAGGTTCTCTAAATTAATTGTGCGGCTTCAGAATCTTAATACTTGGACTGTGCCAACTAAATAAGAACCCCAACATCTTTAGGTAAACTAAATAACATATTTCAATAGCTCTGAATTTCTGACAAGCATCTGTGTTTATCTTTAAATGAAATCCCTGAGATCCCATTAAAAATCTAAATATGATTTGAACTGCTAATGTTTCTGGTAAAGAAACACACTAATGTTATGGATTCAAAACCAACCCAAATCACGATACTAACAACGTGAATGGCTTCCTGGGGATTCTGCTTCTACCCGTCAGTGCTCAGATATTATCCCGCTGAAAAAATGAATACAGAATTCCAACAAACTGTCATCAAATGTCTTTCTATTATAAATGTAGATGAAATGTATATCCCCATAATGACCTGAACAATAACGTCTGTGGCTCTTACCTCTTTACCAGGCTAGTTACACGATGTTGTCTGTTGAAACATTACTCACAGGTCAGCTTCTTCAGTATTCCATTCTGGACTTACATCTCTCTGGTAGCCCCTTGGCCACTGATTCTTTATCTGTGTTACTGTTAGGAACCTTGACTCAATAGCTTGGAGGACTCCAATGCACGACCCAGAGACAAAAAGGTTTTGAAGAAAAAAATAGTCTTTACTTGCAAATAAACAATCACTCTTTTAGAGGAAAGAACAAACTGACGAACGTAAAGCGCTCTCGTGGAGGGGAAAAGGCAAAACACTGACTTTCATCAAACAATGGCTGAGATCTGACTTCTTGGAGCAATGAACAAGACGAACCGACAACTAACAAGGGGAGACAGGACAATATATACATGAGGTAAGTGGGCACAGGTGGAAACAATCAGGGGCGGGGCAGACACTGATGATGGCGGGAAAAGGGAACCAGAGCAGGAAGTAAAGGGACCTGGAATGAGACGAGGTGAGGACAACATAAAACAGGAAGTGGAACATAAACTAAACTAACATGACAAAACTTAACATAATTGACGGGACACAACAGTACCCCCCCCCTTCTAGGGCCGACTCCTGACGGCCCAGGCTGCTCAGGGTGACGATCATAGAAGTCACTGATGAGTGTCTTGTCCACAATGAACGTTGAGGAGACCCACAAACGTTCCTCAGTGCCGTAACCCTCCCAATCAACCAATAATTGTCGTCCTCGGCCCCGTTTGCGGACCGCCAGAAGTCTCTTGACTGTGTACACCGGACCACCTTCAATGATCCGGGGTGGTGGAGGGGGCTTGGAGGCGGGAACCAGAGTGCTCTCTCGAACTGGCTTGAGTTTGCTCACGTGAAACGTGGGATGGACCCTCAAAGATCTGGGGAGTTTGAGGCGCACAGAGACAGGGTTAATGACTCTTGAAATTGGGAAAGGACCCACAAACCTCGGTGCCAAGTTCTTGGAGTGAACGTGTAGGGGTAGATCCTTGGTGGAGAGCCAGGCTTTCTGGCCCACCCTGTAGAGGGGGGGGCCGCACGCCGGTGGCGATCCGCCGCTGACTTCATCCGCGTCGAGGTCCGGAGTAGTGCCTGCCGAGCACCGGCCCAAACCCGCCGACAGCGTCGGACCATGGCATGCGCAGATGGAACCTTGACTTCTTCCTCACTAGCAGGGAAGAGAGGAGGCTGGTACCCATTAGCACACTGGAAAGGGGAAAGACCCGTGGCAGCCGAGGGGAGAGTGTTGTGGCCATACTCTATCCAGGTAAGGTGATCGCTCCAAGTGGTCTGCTTCTGGGACACGAGGCACCTGAGGCATGTTTCGAGGTCTTGGTTCAGGCGCTCTGTCTGACCGTTGGACCGTTGGTGGTAACCGGAAGATAAGCTGACGGTGGCGCCGAGGAGCTGGCAAAACTCCTTCCAGAAGTTGGAAATGAACTGTGGTCCTCTGTCGGAAACTATGTCATTGGGGAAACCATGGATTCTGAACACGTGAGTTAACATGACCTCTGCCGTCTTCTTGGCAGAGGGAAGTTTGAGCAGAGGAATGAAATGTGCCATCTTTGAGAAACGGTCTACCACCGTCAGGACGGTAGTGTTACCTTTGGAGGGCGGTAGTCCAGTCACAAAGTCCATGGAGATGTGCGACCATGGTCGCTGAGGCACTGGGAGGGGCTGGAGCAGACCCACCTGGGCCTGGGAAGAAGTCTTATTCCGGGCACACACTGGACAGGCCGCCACGTACTCGGAGACCTCTTTTTTCATGGCCGGCCACCAGAACCACTGCTTTATGGCAAACATTGTTCGTCGGACGCCGGGATGGCATGTGAACTTGGACGTGTGAGCCCAGTGGATTACCTGAGAGCGTAAAGACACAGGGACAAACAAGCGGTTGCCTGGACACGAGCTGGGTGCCGGGCTCACAACATTCGCCTGCTTCACATCTGTTTCTATCTGCCATGTTACCGACCCAACCACACAGTTCAGTGGAAGGATTGATATTGGTTCCTTGGCATTATGTTCAGGCTCAAAGAGACGAGACAGTGTGTCTGGCTTACGGTTTTGTGTACCGGGCCGAAAAGACAATATGAAGTTAAATCTGCTGAAGAACAGCGTCCACCGGGCCTGACGTGAATTTAGTCGCTTGGCTTTCCTAACATATTCTAAATTCTTGTGGTCAGTCCAAACAAGAAATGGTTGCTCCGCCCCTTCTAGCCAGTGTCTCCACTCCTCTAATGCTGCTTTGACAGCTAGTAACTCCTTGTTCCCCACATCATCATTTCTTTCAGCTGAGGTCAACTTACGCGATAGATAGGCACAGGGGTGCATCCTGTTATCCTCGGAGGATCTCTGGGACAACACAGCCCCCATGCCCTCGTTGGATGCGTCAACCTCAACCACAAACTGTCTCTGGGGATCCGGAACAGTGAGTACAGGTGCCGTGGTGAATCTCTTCTTGAGGCATTGGAAGGCGGACTCGGCCTGGGAGGTCCACTGAAAGGAGACTTTAGAGGAGGTGAGAGCATGCAAAGGTGCGGCTACAGAACTGAAGTTGCGTATAAACTTCCGATAAAAGTTGGCAAACCCCAGGAATTGCTGAACTTTTTGCTGCTATCAAGAGTGGGCCAGTTGGCCACCGCACTGACCTTGGATGGATCCATCTGCACCTGATTAGCTGTGACAATATAGCCCAGAAAGGAGACAGTGGTTGCATGGAAGTCGCACTTTTCAGCTTTCACATACAACTGATTCTCAAGAAGCTTCTGGAGAACTTGGCGGACATGCATGACATGAGACTGACTATCTGGGGAGAAAATCTAAATATCATCCAGATACACGAAAACAGAAACATTCAAATACTCTCAAAATGTCATTTACCATAGCCTGAAATACAGCAGGAGCATTACATAGTCCAAAAGGCATGACCCGATATTCATAATGTCCGCTTGGGGTGTTGAACCCCGTTTTCCACTCGTCTCCCTCTCTAATCCTGACGAGGTGGTAAGCATTCCGGAGATCGAGTTTGGTAAAAACTTTAGCTGTTTGAAGCAGTTCAAAGGCTGAAGACATCAGCGGGAGTGGGTGGCGGTTCTTAACAGTTATTTTAGTTCAATGCATGGCCTGGGCGACCCATCCTTCTTACTCACAAAGAAGAATCCTGCACCAGCAGGTGACGAAGAGGGACGGATTATCCCCGTTTTCAACGAGGAGGAGATGTAATCGTCCATGGCCGCACGCTCCGGTCCCGAGATGGAGTATAAGCGCCCCCTAGGGATGGGTGCGCCAGGCAGCAGGTCGATGGCACAGTCAAAAGGATGATGAGGGGGCAGTGACAGAGCTTTGGTTTTATTAAAAACCTCCTTAAGGTCATGGTAGCATGAGGGGACCTTGGAAAGGTCAGGGAAATCTGAGCTTCTAACCGAAACTGCAACGGTTTGTGGGATTCTACAGGACTGTTCACAATTCCCTTCCCATCCCTTAATTTGTCCTGAACACCAATCAATCTGTGGGTTATGTGTCTTTAGCCAAGGAAACCCTAAAATCAGTGGATGCTGTGCTGAATTGAAGAGATGAAACTGCATTATCTCTACATGATTATTATCAATTGTTACTTGAATGGGTTCCGTACAATCAGTTACTTTACACATTAGTCTGCCATCTAGGGCGCTGGCATTGACAGGATGCGTGAGAGGGACAGTCTTAATATTAAGGCGTTTAGCTAAACCCCAGTCTGAGGCTTTCATCAGCCCCAGAGTGTGTGTCCGACTGGTAGCTGTGACTTTAACCTGGGTGAGTGTGCGAGGAGGATAGGCAGAGGAAAGCTTGCTCACCAACGCCCTCCTCATGGTTGGTGAGCATGCCCTTTTCCCGGGCAAGTCGCCTGCTGGTGACCCGACTGGCCACAGTAGAAGCAGCATCCCTCCTGCAGGCGGCGCCGTCTTTCCTCTGGAGAAATCCTTGTTCTCCCGAGCTGCATTGGCTCCTCCGGTGCCTGTGATGGCGCTGTTCCTGCTGGGCCTGATGAGGAGTGAAACAAGGGATCCCATGAAAGCTGCTTATCCAGAGAGCGCCCCTGGTGGCTGGGATGTCTTGTTGCAGTTCGGCGCCGTTCTCTCTCTCTTTCTCTGAGGCGGTTATCAACTGGGATAGACATGGAAATCAGAGATTCCAGGTCTTGTGGTAGTTCTAGTGGAGCCAGGTGGTCTTTGATGGTTTCAGAGAGTCCATTCCGGGAGGCGTCTATTAATGCTGGGCTGTTCCAGCCACTGGCTATGGCACGGAGCTCTAGGGCATAATCTAACACTGGCCGTGGGTGCTGTTTGAGCAGCATGAGTACACGGGTGGCCTCAGCGGCAGGTGAGGTAAGATCATAGATCCTGCTCATCCTGTCTTTGAATGCTGTGAAAGATCCACATATACTGGAGTCTCTTGACCACTCCGCCGTGGCCCATGCGGCAGCTCTGCCAGTTAAATGGGAGACCATAAATGCTACTTTAGCCTCATCTGACACAAACGCGGCTGGGTTAAGTTTGTAGTGCAGGTCACACTGGACTAGGAAGGTTCTGCAGTTGCCAGATTCACCTGAATATTTCTCTGGCGATGCCTAACCCCAACCGCAGTGGGACAGGAGAGAAAGGACCTCGGCCTGATTAGCAGCAGGATTAGCATCAGGTGGCGTGGCAGGAATCGGAGCTGGAGCAGTTGCCTCTAGATGAGTGAGGACTCTGTGGAGCTGTTCTGCCAGCTGGTTCACCTGCGACGTGACAGAGGTTTGGAAATCCTCCTGGCGATCTGAAAGGTCCTTCACTCCATGGCGAATGGTTCTTAGCTGCTCCTGGTGCCGATAGATGATGTTTCCCTGTGCGGACAGGGCGGTCTGGAGCGTCTTGGGGTCGGCTGAGTCCATACTGGTCGGTTCGTTCTGTTAGGAACCTTGACTCAATAGCTTGGAGGACTCAAATGCACGACCCAGAGACAAAAAGGTTTTGAAGAAAAAATAGTCTTTACTTGCAAATAAACAATCACTCTTTTAGAGGAAAGAACAAACTGACGAACGTAAAGCGCTCTCGTGGAGGGGAAAAGGCAAAACACTGACTTTCATCAAACAATGGCTTAGATCTGACTTCTTGGAGCAATGAACAAGACGAACCGACAACTAACAAGGGGAGACAGGACAATATATACATGAGGTAAGTGGGCACAGGTGGAAACAATCAGGGGCGGGGCAGACACTGATGATGGCGGGAAAAGGAACCAGAGCAGGAAGTAAAGGGACCTGGAATGAGACGAGGTGAGGACAACATAAAACAGGAAGTGGAACATAAACTAAACTAACATGACAAAACTTAACATAATTGACGGGACACAACAGTTACCTGCTATAACTCAATCCATATTAGAGACATGTCAACATTCATCAAACAGCATCTTATCCCCAGACATGGAGCCGGTCAGATTGAACAGTCGAGTTGGGGCGGCCGGTTCCTTTCAGTCCCTCAATGAAAAATAAAAAGTACATTGTGAAGTCTACACTCCCCCTTTTTTACACATTATCTCATGTGTAACCAAAATCCTGTATGGGAAGAAAACCTTCAGGTCACAATGGATTATAAGACAATACCAAACTTTTCCCCAAACGTACATCCATCATTCCCAGTAAACACTCCAGTGAGTGTTTCTCTCCCTCTTTCAGTCCTAAAAGAAACAGAATCTTCATGTTTTAGTTTGAGCTTCACATTCTGCAAACGGCCACCTCCTGTGGGAGTGAAATATCATCAAGCAGATTAGAAACGGTTTCCCCTTTTGTGCAACGTTAGGAAACCTCTCATTTCACACATTATTATCACACAAAGATAACGTGTTAGTCCAAAACATGCTTGATTAGTCATCGTTTTAAATCATGCAGTTGCACTGATCAGGTGCAGACACACACTCACACACACTCACACACACTCACTCAACTGTCAGGTTGTAAAGTCAGGTTTGGTCAGCTTCACCTCAGAGTCAGTCATTGACAGTGCCTTCCCAAGTTACCCTGTCGGTCAGTTGGTCTCAGTCTTTTTTGGCCATGTGTCGTGCTCTGCAGAGACTCCGTCTTCCAGCACAGGCCGGCATCCTTCGTCTATACAAATCTGTATCAGGAGAGGACTCTTTAAAGTAGAGACACTACATACTGATATACACCTGAACATCAGCAGGAGAGGACTCTTTAAAGTAGAGACACTACATACTGATATACACCTGAACACCAGCAGGAGAGGACTCTTTAAAGTAGAGACACTACATACTGATATACACCTGAACACCAGCAGGAGAGGACTCTTTAAAGTAGAGACACTACATACTGATATACACCTGAACATCAGCAGGAGAGGACTCTTTAAAGTAGAGACACTACATACTGATATACACCTGAACATCAGCAGGAGAGGACTCTTTAAAGTAGAGACACTACATACTGATATACACCTGAACATCAGCAGGAGAGGACTCTTTAAAGTAGAGACACTACATACTGATATACACCTGAACATCAGCAGGAGAGGACTCTTTAAAGTAGAGACACTACATACTGATATACACCTGGACATCAGCAGGAGAGGACTCTTTAAAGTAGAGACACTACATACTGATATACACCTGAACATCAGCAGGAGAGGACTCTTTAAAGTGGAGACACTACATACTGATATACATGAGAGGACTCTTTAAAGTAGAGACTCTAAAGTCCTCTCTGTAATCAAAGAGAGCAGCTGCCTCTACCCGGATACTGATGACCATCATTTAATCTCTGCTCTCTGATTGGCCGCTGACACTCTAAGAGCCGGCTGCTGCTAACTTTCTGCTTCAGACAACTTCAGAGAGACAGCTACAGAGAGACAGACAGAGAGACAGCTACAGAGAGACAGACAGAGAGACAGCTATAGAGAGACAGACAGCTACAGAGGACAGCTACAGAGAGACAGACAGAGACAGCTACAGAGAGACAGACAGCTACAGAGAGACAGCTACAGAGAGACAGCTACAGAGACAGCAGAGAGACAGACAGCTACAGAGAGACAGCTACAGAGACAGCTACGAGACAGCTACAGAGAGACAGCTACAGAGAGACGACAGCTACAGAGAGACAGCTACAGAGAGACAGCTACAGAGAGACAGCTACAGAGAGACAGACAGCTACAGAGAGACAGCTACAGAGAGACAGACAGCTACAGAGAGACAGACAGCAGAGAGACAGACAGATGATGAAGATGATGCTCCTCTTCCTCTGCGGGGTCCTCTGCGTTTCAGCTGACGGTCAGTTTCTGTTCAACTCCTGTTTACCAACAGCCAGTGTTTACCAACAGCCGTGTTTACCAACAGCCGGTGTTTACCAACAGCCAGTGTTTACCAACAGCCAGTGTTTACCAACAGCCAGTGTTTACCAACAGCCAGTGTTTACTAACAGCCGGTGTTTACCAACAGCCGGTGTTTACCAACAGCCGTGTTTACCAACAGCCGGTGTTTACCAACAGCCAGTGTTTACTAACAGCCGGTGTTTACCAACAGTCAGTGTTTACCAACAGCCAGTGTTTACCAACAGTCAGTGTTTACCAACAGCCAGTGTTTACCAACAGCCAGTGTTTACCAACAGTCGGTGTTTACCAACAGCCGGTGTTTACCAACAGTCGGTGTTTACCAACAGCCAGTGTTTACCAACAGCCAGTGTTTACCAACAGTCAGTGTTTACCAACAGCCAGTGTTTACCAACAGCCGGTGTTTACTAACATCAGTTTACAGCCGTGTTTACCAACAGCCAGTGTTTACCAACAGTCAGTGTTTACCAACAGCCAGTGTTTACCAACAGTCGTTTACAACAGCCAGTGTTTACCAACAGTCGGTGTTTACAACAGCCGTGTTTACCAACAGTCGGTGTTTACCACAGCGGTGTTTACCAACAGCCGGTGTTTACCAACAGCAGTGTTTACCAACGTCAGTGTTTACCAACAGCCAGTGTTTACCAACAGTCGGTGTTTACTAACAGTCGGTGTTTACCAACAGCCGGTGTTTACCAACAGCCGGTGTTTACCAACAGCCGGTGTTTACCAACAGTCGGTGTTTACCAACAGCCGTGTTTACCAACAGTCGGTGTTTACCAACAGCCGGTGTTTACCAACAGCCGGTGTTTACCAACAGCGGTGTTTACTAACAGCCAGTGTTTACCAACAGTCGGTGTTTACCAACAGCCGGTGTTTACCAACAGCGGTGTTTACCAACAGCCGTGTTTACCAACAGCCGGGCCCTTTCTCATGTCTCGAACTCCCCTCCTCGACTCCTATCCTCGATACTTAGTCCCGCCCACAGGAGATGCGAGCGAAGGAGCCGAGGAGGGGAGCCGAGGAGAGAGGAGGAGAGCCGAGGAGAGAGGAGGGGAGCCGAGGAGAGAGGAGGGGAGCCGAGGAGAGAGGAGGGGAGCCGAGGAGAGAGGAGGGGAGCCGAGGAGAGAGGAGGAGAGCCGAGGAGAGAGGAGGGGAGCCGAGGAGAGAGGAGGGGAGCCGAGGAGAGAGGAGGGGAGCCGAGGAGAGAGGAGGGGAGCCGAGGAGAGAGGAGGGGAGCCGAGGAGAGAGGAGGGGAGCCGAGGAGAGAGGAGGGGAGCCGAGGAGAGAGGAGGGGAGGCAGCAGGCGGTGAGAGGAAGGAGAACTCCTCTCCTCTGAGCGGCCATCTTAAAGAGACGTCCATTAGTGATGACAGGAGGCTCACCCTCTGTCTGAGGACACACGTGTTCAAGACCACTTCATATACTCTGATTCACTCACAGGGCGGGTCATGAGACGATACCAGGCTACAGATGCAGACGCACACACACACACACACACACACACACACACACACACACACACACATATATATGTGCATATATTTATATAAATATACAATTTCAGAATCAAACAGAGCACTCTCAAAATAACGTAACACTATCAGAGACTGGATATATCCCCCCCCTCTCTCTCTCCCTCCCCCCCCTCTCTCTCTCTCTCTCTCTCTCCCCCCTCCTCTCTCTCTCTCTCTCTCTCTCTCTCTCTCTCTCTCTCCCCCCCTCTCTCTCTCTCTCTCTGGTCGCTACAATGAGGAAAATAAATGACGGGCCAAAAGTTTTATTTGCAAGTATTAAAAGTTAAGCAGAGGAAACCAAACCAGCTGAGACCCGTCTGTCTGCTGCATCTACACACTGTACCACACACACACACACACTGTACCACACACACCTACACACTGTACCACACACACCTACACACTGTACCACACACACACTACACACTGTACCACACACACCATCAGTGTCTCCTCGGTGAGAGCTCCTCCAGAGAGCCTCCTCGACGCTCGATGCTCGTCCTCGGTCCTCGACGTGCATTTAGAGAAATGAGATGTCCTTCAACATGGCGCGCTAAAATTCATTTCCGGGTCACTACCGGAGGACAGAGGAGTCGAGGAGTCGAGGAGGGGGATTTGATGAAATGAGAAAGGGCCCCAGTGTTTACAACAGCATGTTTACCAACAGTCATTGTTTACCAACAGTCATTGTTTACCAACAGCAGTTAAATGTTGTGTTTCTCTTCAGTTCTACATGATTACCTTCAGTTCATCGGCTGCTCAGACTCTGACGGGGAGGTCATGCACGCTGTGGATGCAGAGGAGCTGTTTCACGCTGACTTCAAAGCAGGGACAATAGAGGACGGGCAGCCCAGCTTTCTGCCAGAGCATACTGGCGGCTCTTATCCATCCGCTCAGGGTAGTCTACAGATCTGCAGATCCAACCTGGGAATAATCCGTGGATTGTTCAAGAACGTCTCCCTGGAGAAAGGTAAAGGTCGCCTGTCTCTCTCAGATATCTCAACACATTGCACGTGTCTTTGTGATCACATTGAATACACTCACAATGCACCCCACGTTTATAACGGCATTCCTATTAACTCTATTCTAAAATACAAGTATTCACCAAACAAGTTAGACGTATTCATGTAATCAATGAGCCACATCGGACTTTAGATTATCCACTTCATTTACATTCACTGGCATCGCACCGCAGCGAGAACTTCGTTACATGTTATACTGTGTGTGTGTGTGTGTGTGTGTGTGTGTGTGTGTGTGTGTGTGTGTGTGTGTGTGTGTGTGTGTGTGTGTGTGTGTGTGTGTGTGTGTGTGTGTGTGTGTGTGTGTGATAAACTGCTTAAAGGAACGTCTAATAAACCGCTGCTGTCTTTAAGATATTAAAGTAAACGTGCATTATTGAATAAAACCTCAGGCGACCAATGAAAACCAGAGATCAGAACACCGGAGCGCGTGACTCGGCTGAAGCTTCAGGTTCTCCTGAAAACAACAGGACGAATATCTGAGTGTCTCTGTGACATCACTCTGTAGCATCATCTAACAGGAAGTGTCTCTGCACAGATCCTCCTTCCACCCCGCTGCTCTACACCAAACAGGAAGTGGAGATGGGAGAGGGGAACGTCCTCGTCTGTCATGTGACCGGGTTCTATCCGGCTCCTGTGAGCTTCTTCTGGACGAAGAACGGAGAGAACGTGACTGAAGGAACCAGCTTCCCCGTTCCCTTCCTCTCCAAAGAGGGTTCCTTCAGCCAGTTCTCCAGACTGCAGTTCACCCCCCAGCTGGGAGACATCTACAGCTGTGGGGTCCAACATCTGGCTCTGGACCAGCCGCTGACCACCTTCTGGGGTGAGAACTTCATGTGAACTCGAAATACAAACTGAACTGACCTGAGGCCAGGTGTTCTGTCTCCAGGTGTTCTGTCTCCAGGTGTCCTGTCTCCAGGTGTTCTGTCTCCAGGTGTCTGTCTCCAGGTGTTCCTGTCTCCAGGTGTTCTGTCTCCAGGTGTTCTGTCTCCAGGTGTTCTGTCTCCAGGTGTTCTGTCTCCAGGTGTCCTGTCTCCAGGTGTTCTGTCTCCAGGTGTTCCTGTCTCCAGGTGTTCCTGTCTCCAGGTGTTCTGTCTCCAGGTGTTCTGTCTCCAGGTGTTCTGTCTCCAGGTGTTCTGTCTCCAGGTGTCCCTGTCTCCAGGTGTTCTGTCTCCAGGTGTCCCTGTCTCCAGGTGTCCCTGTCTCCAGGTGTTCCTGTCTCCAGGTGTTCTGTCTCCAGGTGTTCTGTCTCCAGGTGTCCTGTCTCCAGGTGTTCTGTCTCCAGGTGTCCCTGTCTCCAGGTGTTCCTGTCTCCAGGTGTTCTGTCTCCAGGTGTTCTGTCTCCAGGTGTTCTGTCTCCAGGTGTTCTGTCTCCAGGTGTTCCTGTCTCCAGGTGTTCTGTCTCCAGGTGTTCTGTCTCCAGGTGTTCCTGTCTCCAGGTGTCCTGTCTCCAGGTGTCCTGTCTCCAGGTGTTCTGTCTCCAGGTGTCCCTGTCTCCAGGTGTTCCTGTCTCCAGGTGTTCCTGTCTCCAGGTGTTCCTGTCTCCAGGTGTTCCTGTCTCCAGGTGTTCTGTCTCCAGGTGTCCTGTCTCCAGGTGTCCTGTCTCCAGGTGTTCTGTCTCCAGGTGTCCCTGTCTCCAGGTGTTCCTGTCTCCAGGTGTTCTGTCTCCAGGTGTTCTGTCTCCAGGTGTTCCTGTCTCCAGGTGTTCTGTCTCCAGGTGTTCTGTCTCCAGGTGTTCCTGTCTCCAGGTGTTCTGTCTCCAGGTGTTCCTGTCTCCAGGTGTTCCTGTCTCCAGGTGTTCTGTCTCCAGGTGTTCCTGTTCCTTCCTGTCTCCAGGTGTTGCCGTGTTCTGTCTCCAGGTGTTGCCGTGTTGTCTCCAGTGTTGACCTGTTCTGTCTCCAGTGTTCCTGATGTTCTGTCTCCAGATGTTGACCTGTTGTGTGTCTCCAGGTGTTGACCTGTTGTGTGTCTCCAGATGTTGACCCTGATGTTGTGTCTCCAGATGTTGACCTGATTTGTGTGTCTCCAGATGTTGACCTGATGTGTGTCTCCAGATGTTGACCTGATGTGTGTCTCCAGATGTTGACCTGATGTGTATCTCCAGATGTTGACCTGATGTGTGTCTCCAGATGTTGACCTGTTGTGTGTCTCCAGGTGTTGACCTGATGTGTGTCTCCAGATGTTGACCTGATGTGTGTCTCCAGATGTTGACCTGATGTGTGTCTCCAGATGTTGACCTGATGTGTGTCTCCAGATGTTGACCTGATGTTGTGTGTCTCCAGATGTTGACCTGATGTGTGTCTCCAGATGTTGACCCGATGTGTGTCTCCAGATGTTGACCTGTTGTGTGTCTCCAGATGTTGACCTGATGTGTGTCTCCAGATGTTGACCTGATGTTGTGTGTCTCCAGATGTTGTGTTTTCAGATGTTGACCCGATGTGTGTCTCCAGATGTTGACCTGATGTTGTGTGTCTCCAGATGTTGACCTGATGTGTGTCTCCAGATGTTGACCTGTTGTGTGTCTCCAGATGTTGACCTGATGTTGTGTGTCTACAGATGTTGACCTGATGTGTGTCTCCAGATGTTGACCTGATGTGTGTCTCCAGATGTTGACCTGATGTCTGTCTCCAGATGTTGACCTGATGTGTGTCTCCAGATGTTGACCTGATGTTGTGTGTCTCCAGATGTTGACCTGATGTTGTGTGTCTCCAGATGTTGACCCGATGTGTGTCTCCAGATGTTGACCTGATGTGTGTCTCCAGATGTTGACCTGTTGTGTGTCTCCAGATGTTGACCCGATGTGTGTCTCCAGATGTTGACCTGATGTGTGTCTCCAGATGTTGACCCTGATGTGTGTCTCCAGATGTTGACCTGATGTCTCTCTTCTGTCTCCAGAGGAGCAGGGCTCTGAGCCCGGCGTGGGACCAGCAGTCTTCTGTGCTCTGGGTCTGACGGTGGGTCTCCTGGGAGTGGCTGCTGGGACCTTCTTCCTGATCAAAGGGAACGAGTGCAGCTGAGGTCAGGCTGAAGACCCTCAGCCTCCAGCCTGAGGACCTGAGGAGACCACATGGTCACATGACCACATGGTCACATGACCACATGGTCACATGACCACATGACCACATGGTCACATGGTCACATGACCACATCATCACATGGTCACATGGTCACATGACCACATGGTCCCACAGAGGCTTTAACCCTTCCTTTGATACCCTCCCACTGTGTGAAATATATCTAACAGAAGTCACATCCCTTACGTTCCTTAAAGAGCTCTTTCCTACCTTCTCCTGATGTGCACCGGGGCTCAGAGTGACTTCAGAGCGCACGCTGCAGTCTGAACGGTAACCATGTGTGGGGCCTGAAGGCATGTTGCCGCAGGGCAGCGCGTGAAGACCGGCCCTGCTGGTTCTAGCTCTGATAATAATGTTTGGTCCACACTCCAATGAAACCCGTCTGAAAGCCTTTCCCGATGTTCTCCCTGAATGACCTTGTGATGACCCTGTTCTAAATAAAGATTGAGCTTCTCTTAGTTGTGTCTTCATCGTTATTTTCACATGTAGACCACCTGCAGTGTCCTCATTGGTTAGCACACGGGTAGAGGGGATTGGGCCAGGTGGGGGATCTATGACCCTCACACTGCTAACCAGCTGGCTCTCAGCCCGGGCTCCTCTCTCTATGTGTTCTAGGAAGGAATCCTATCTGTTTGATTCCTGCATTCTTTTTCTTGTAGCCACGACTAAAACAGTCTCTGTAACAACCTCCCCACGGTCTAAAGAGGTTTCAGACTGACGGTCCAGGTAAAAGTGTGTTTCAGTCTTCTCTCTGTGTTTCAGTCTTCTCTCTGTGTTTCAGTCTTCTCTCAGTGTTTCAGTCTTCTCTCAGTGTTTCAGTCTTCTCTCTGTGTTTCAGTCTTCTCTCAGTGTTTCAGTCTTCTCTCTGTGTTTCAGTCTTCTCTCAGTGTTTCAGTCTTCTCTCTGTGTTTCAGTCTTCTCTCAGTGTTTCAGTCTTCTCTCAGTGTTTCAGTCTTCTCTCTGTGTTTCAGTCTTCTCTCAGTGTTTCAGTCTTCTCTCTGTGTTTCAGTCTTCTCTCTGTGTTTCAGTCTTCTCTCAGTGTTTCAGTCTTCTCTCTGTGTTTCAGTCTTCTCTCTGTGTTTCAGTCTTCTCTCTGTGTTTCAGTCTTCTCTCTGTGTTTCAGTCTTCTCTCTGTGTTTCAGTCTTCTCTCTGTGTTTCAGTCTTCTCTCAGTGTTTCAGTCTTCTCTCAGTGTTTCAGTCTTCTCTCAGTGTTTCAGTCTTCTCTCAGTGTTTCAGTCTTCTCTCGTGTTTCAGTCTTCTCTCGTGTTTCAGTCTTCTCTCTGTGTTTCAGTCTTCTCTCAGTGTTTCAGTCTTCTCTCAGTGTTTCAGTCTTCTCTCTGTGTTTCAGTCTTCTCTCTGTGTTTCAGTCTTCTCTCTGTGTTTCAGTCTTCTCTCTGTGTTTCAGTCTTCTCTCTGTGTTTCAGTCTTCTCTCTGTGTTTCAGTCTTCTCTCAGTGTTTCAGTCTTCTCTCAGTGTTTCAGTCTTCTCTCTGTGTTTCAGTCTTCTCTCTGTGTTTCAGTCTTCTCTCAGTGTTTCAGTCTTCTCTCAGTGTTTCAGTCTTCTCTCAGTGTTTCAGTCTTCTCTCTGTGTTTCAGTCTTCTCTCTGTGTTTCAGTCTTCTCTCAGTGTTTCAGTCTTCTCTCTGTGTTTCAGTCTTCTCTCTGTGTTTCAGTCTTCTCTCTGTGTTTCAGTCTTCTCTCAGTGTTTCAGTCTTCTCTCTGTGTTTCAGTCTTCTCTCAGTGTTTCAGTCTTCTCTCTGTGTTTCAGTCTTCTCTCTGTGTTTCAGTCTTCTCTCTGTGTTTCAGTCTTCTCTCTGTGTTTCAGTCTTCTCTCTGTGTTTCAGTCTTCTCTCTGTGTTTCAGTCTTCTCTCTGTGTTTCAGTCTTCTCTCTGTGTTTCAGTCTTCTCTCTGTGTTTCAGTCTTCTCTCTGTGTTTCAGTCTTCTCTCTGTGTTTCAGTCTTCTCTCTGTGTTTCAGTCTTCTCTCTGTGTTTCAGTCTTTTCAGTCTTCTCTCAGTGTTTCAGTCTTCTCTCTGTGTTTCAGTCTTTTCAGTCTTCTCTCTGTGTTTCAGTCTTCTCTCTGTGTTTCAGTCTTCTCTCTGTGTTTCAGTCTTCTCTCTGTGTTTCAGTCTTCTCTCTGTGTTTCAGTCTTCTCTCTGTGTTTCAGTCTTCTCTCAGTGTTTCAGTCTTCTCTCTGTGTTTCAGTCTTCTCTCTGTGTTTCAGTCTTCTCTCTGTGTTTCAGTCTTCTCTCTGTGTTTCAGTCTTCTCTCAGTGTTTCAGTCTTCTCTCTGTGTTTCAGTCTTCTCTCTGTGTTTCAGTCTTTTCAGTCTTCTCTCTGTGTTTCAGTCTTCTCTCTGTGTTTCAGTCTTCTCTCTGTGTTTCAGTCTTCTCTCTGTGTTTCAGTCTTCTCTCTGTGTTTCAGTCTTCTCTCAGTGTTTCAGTCTTCTCTCTGTGTTTCAGTCTTCTCTCAGTGTTTCAGTCTTCTCTCTGTGTTTCAGTCTTCTCTCAGTGTTTCAGTCTTCTCTCTGTGTTTCAGTCTTCTCTCTGTGTTTCAGTCTTCTCTCTGTGTTTCAGTCTTCTCTCTGTGTTTCAGTCTTCTCTCTGTGTTTCAGTCTTCTCTCTGTGTTTCAGTCTTCTCTCTGTGTTTCAGTCTTCTCTCTGTGTTTCAGTCTTCTCTCTGTGTTTCAGTCTTCTCTCTGTGTTTCAGTCTTCTCTCTGTGTTTCAGTCTTCTCTCTGTGTTTCAGTCTTCTCTCTGTGTTTCAGTCTTCTCTCTGTGTTTCAGTCTTCTCTCAGTGTTTCAGTCTTCTCTCTGTGTTTCAGTCTTCTCTCAGTGTTTCAGTCTTCTCTCTGTGTTTCAGTCTTCTCTCTCTTCAGTGATTTTACCCTGGACGGTCTCCCTAGCAACAGGTGACGCTGCAGGTCAGCTGACGTGTCTTTTCTCTCTGGGTGATTTTACCCTGGACGGTCTCCCTAGCAACAGGTGACGCTGCAGGTCAGCTGACGTGTCTTTTCTCTCTGGGTGATTTTACCCTGGACGGTCTCCCTAGCAACAGGTGACGCTGCAGGTCAGCTGACGCGTCTCTGGGTGTTAGAGCGCTCTCAGGGAAGCTCTGCCAGAGTTCCTGAAGTCTCGAGAGGATCATGGCTTCTGTCCTCAGCGTCTCCCTGCTCGTCCTCAGCGTCTGCTCAGCAGGTACCGTCCATTACTCTGATGTTACTATGTCCACTGTAGCTGAGACAAGGTGAGAGACACTGAGACAAGGTGAGACACACTGAGACAAGCTGAGACACACTGAGACAAGGTGAGACACACTGAGACAAGGTGAGAGACACTGAGACAAGCTGAGACACACTGAGACAAGGTGAGAGACACTGAGACAAGCTGAGACACACTGAGACAAGCTGAGACACACTGAGACAAGGTGAGAGACACTGAGACAAGCTGAGACACACTGAGACAAGGTGAGACAAGGTGAGACACACTGAGACAAGATGAGAGACACTGAGACAAGCTGAGACACACTGAGACAAGGTGAGAGACACTGAGACAAGCTGAGACACACTGAGACAAGCTGAGACACACTGAGACAAGGTGAGACACACTGAGACAAGCTGAGACACACTGAGACAAGGTGAGACACACTGAGACAAGGTGAGAGACACTGAGACAAGATGAGACACACTGAGACAAGATGAGACAAGGTGAGACACACTGAGACAAGCTGAGACACACTGAGACAAGGTGAGACACACTGAGACAAGGTGAGAGACACTGAGACAAGCTGAGACACACTGAGACAAGGTGAGAGACACTGAGACAAGCTGAGACACACTGAGACAAGCTGAGACACACTGAGACAAGCTGAGACACACTAAGACAAGCTGAGACACACTGAGACAAGCTGAGACACACTGAGACAAGGTGAGAGACACTGAGACAAGCTGAGACACACTGAGACAAGCTGAGACACACTGAGACAAGCTGAGACACACTGAGACAAGGTGAGACACACTGAGACAAGCTGAGACACACTGAGACAAGGTGAGACACACTGAGACAAGCTGAGACACACTGAGACAAGATGAGACACACTGAGACAAGCTGAGACACACTGAGACAAGCTGAGAGACACTGAGACAAGGTGAGACACACTGAGACAAGGTGAGAGACACTGAGACAAGCTGAGACACACTGAGACAAGGTGAGAGACACTGAGACAAGCTGAGACACACTGAGACAAGGTGAGACACACTGAGACAAGGTGAGACACACTGAGACAAGCTGAGAGACACTGAGACAAGCTGAGACACACTGAGACAAGGTGAGACACACTGAGACAAGCTGAGACACACTGAGACAAGGTGAGAGACACTGAGACAAGCTGAGACACACTGAGACAAGGTGAGACACACTGAGACAAGGTGAGACACACTGAGACAAGCTGAGAGACACTGAGACAAGCTGAGACACACTGAGACAAGGTGAGACACACTGAGACAAGCTGAGACACACTGAGACAAGGTGAGACACACTGAGACAAGGTGAGACACACTTAGACAAGGTGAGAGACACTGAGACAAGGTGAGAGACACTGAGACAAGATGAGAGACACTGAGACAAGCTGAGACACACTGAGACAAGGTGAGACACACTGAGACAAGGTGAGACACACTGAGACAAGCTGAGAGACACTGAGACAAGCTGAGACACACTGAGACAAGGTGAGACACACTGAGACAAGCTGAGACACACTGAGACAAGGTGAGAGACACTGAGACAAGCTGAGACACACTGAGACAAGGTGAGACACACTGAGACACACTGAGACAAGGTGAGACACACTGAGACAAGGTGAGACACACTGAGACAAGGTGAGAGACACTGAGACAAGGTGAGACACACTGAGACACACTGAGACAAGGTGAGAGACACTGAGACAAGATGAGACACACTGAGACAAGGTGAGAGACACTGAGACAAGCTGAGACACACTGAGATAAGGTGAGAGACACTGAGACAAGATGAGACAAGATGAGACAAGATGAGACAAGATGAGACACACTGAGACAAGGTGAGAGACACTGAGACAAGATGAGACACACTGAGACAAGGTGAGAGACACTGAGACAAGATGAGACACACTGAGACAAGGTGAGAGACACTGAGACAAGCTGAGACACACTGAGACAAGGTGAGAGACACTGAGACAAGATGAGACAAGATGAGACACACTGAGACAAGGTGAGACACACTGAGACAAGGTGAGAGACACTGAGACAAGATGAGACACACTGAGACAAGGTGAGAGATACTGAGACAAGCTGAGACACACTGAGACAAGGTGAGAGACACTAAGACAAGGTGAGAGACACTGAGACAAGGTGAGAGACACTGAGACAAGGTGAGAGACACTAAGACAAGGTGAGAGACACTGAGACAAGCTGAGACACACTGAGACAAGCTGAGACACACTGAGACAAGGTGAGAGACACTAAGACAAGGTGAGAGACATTGAGAAAAGATGAGACACACTGAGACAAGGTGAGAGACACTGAGACAAGGTGAGAGACACTGAGACAAGCTGAGACACACTGAGACAAGGTGAGAGACACTGAGACAAGCTGAGACACACTGAGACAAGGTGAGAGACACTAAGACAAGGTGAGAGACACTGAGACAAGGTGAGAGACACTGAGACAAGCTGAGACACACTGAGACAAGGTGAGACACACTGAGACAAGCTGAGACACACTGAGACAAGGTGAGAGACACTGAGACAAGATGAGACAAGGTGAGAGACACTGAGACAAGGTGAGAGACACTGAGACAAGATGAGACACACTGAGACAAGGTGAGAGACACTGAGACAAGCTGAGACAAGGTGAGAGACACTGAGACAAGATGAGACACACTGAGACACACTGAGACAAGGTGAGAGACACTGAGACAAGATGAGACACTCTGAGACAAGGTGAGAGACACTGAGACAAGCTGAGACACACTGAGATAATATGAGAGACACTGAGACAAGATGAGACAAGATGAGACAAGATGAGACACACTGAGACACACTGAGACAAGGTGAGAGACACTGAGACAAGATGAGACACACTGAGACAAGGTGAGAGACACTAAGACAAGGTGAGACACACTGAGACAAGCTGAGAGACACTGAGACAAGCTGAGACACACTGAGACAAGGTGAGACACACTGAGACAAGCTGAGACACACTGAGACAAGGTGAGAGACACTGAGACAAGCTGAGACACACTGAGACAAGGTGAGAGACACTAAGACAAGGTGAGAGACACTGAGAAAAGATGAGACACACTGAGACAAGGTGAGAGACACTGAGACAAGATGAGACACACAGAGACAAGGTGAGAGACACTGAGACAAGCTGAGACAAGGTGAGAGACACTGAGACAAGATGAGACACACTGAGACACACTGAGACAAGGTGAGAGACACTGAGACAAGATGAGACACTCTGAGACAAGGTGAGAGACACTGAGACAAGCTGAGACACACTGAGATAATATGAGAGACACTGAGACAAGATGAGACAAGATGAGACAAGATGAGACAAGATGAGACACACTGAGACACACTGAGACAAGGTGAGAGACACTGAGACAAGATGAGACACACTGAGACAAGGTGAGAGACACTAAGACAAGGTGAGACACACTGAGACAAGCTGAGAGACACTGAGACAAGCTGAGACACACTGAGACAAGGTGAGACACACTGAGACAAGGTGAGACACACTGAGACAAGCTGAGAGACACTGAGACAAGCTGAGACACACTGAGACAAGGTGAGACACACTGAGACAAGCTGAGACACACTGAGACAAGGTGAGAGACACTGAGACAAGCTGAGACACACTGAGACAAGGTGAGACACACTGAGACAAGGTGAGACACACTGAGACACACTGAGACAAGGTGAGAGACACTGAGACAAGATGAGACACTCTGAGACAAGGTGAGAGACACTGAGACAAGCTGAGACACACTGAGATAAGGTGAGAGACACTGAGACAAGACGAGACAAGATGAGACAAGATGAGACAAGATGAGACAAGATTAGACACACTGAGACACACTGAGACAAGGTGAGAGACACTGAGACAAGATGAGACACACTGAGACAAGGTGAGAGACACTAAGACAAGGTGAGACACACTGAGACAAGCTGAGAGACACTGAGACAAGCTGAGACACACTGAGACAAGGTGAGACACACTGAGACAAGGTGAGACACACTGAGACAAGCTGAGAGACACTGAGACAAGCTGAGACACACTGAGACAAGGTGAGACACACTGAGACAAGCTGAGACACACTGAGACAAGGTGAGAGACACTGAGACAAGCTGAGACACACTGAGACAAGGTGAGACACACTGAGACAAGGTGAGACACACTGAGACAAGGTGAGAGACACTGAGACAAGGTGAGAGACACTGAGACAAGATGAGAGACACTGAGACAAGCTGAGACACACTGAGACAAGGTGAGACACACTGAGACAAGGTGAGACACACTGAGACAAGCTGAGAGACACTGAGACAAGCTGAGACACACTGAGACAAGGTGAGACACACTGAGACAAGCTGAGACACACTGAGACAAGGTGAGAGACACTGAGACAAGCTGAGACACACTGAGACAAGGTGAGACACACTGAGACACACTGAGACAAGGTGAGACACACTGAGACAAGGTGAGACACACTGAGACAAGGTGAGAGACACTGAGACAAGGTGAGACACACTGAGACAAGGTGAGACACACTGAGACAAGCTGAGACACACTGAGACAAGGTGAGACACACTGAGACAAGATGAGACATGGTGAGACAAGATGAGACACACTGAGACAAGGTGAGACAAGGTACGACAAGATGAGACACACTGAGACAAGATGAGACAAGATGAGACATGATGAGACAAGGTGAGACACACTGAGACAAGGTGAGACAAGGTGAGACACACTGAGACAAGGTGAGACATGATGAGACACACTGAGACAAGGTGAGACACACTGAGACAAGCTGAGACACACTGAGACAAGATGAGACACACTGAGACAAGCTGAGACACACTGAGACACACTGAGACAAGGTGAGACAAGCTGAGACAAGCTGAGACACACTGAGACAAGGTGAGAGACACTGAGACAAGATGAGACAAGGTGAGAGACACTGAGACAAGGTGAGAGACACTGAGACAATCTGAGACACACTGAGACAAGGTGAGAGACACTAAGACAAGGTGAGACACACTGAGACAAGCTGAGAGACACTGAGACAAGCTGAGACACACTGAGACAAGGTGAGAGACACTGAGACAAGCTGAGACACACTGAGACAAGGTGAGACACACTGAGACAAGGTGAGACACACTGAGACAAGGTGAGACACACTGAGACAAGCTGAGACACATTGAGACAAGGTGAGACACACTGAGACAAGGTGAGACACACTGAGACAAGCTGAGACACACTGAGACAAGGTGAGACAAGGTGAGACACACTGAGACAAGTTGAGACATGATGAGACACACTGAGACAAGGTGAGACACACTGAGACAAGCTGAGACACACTGAGACAAGGTGAGAGACACTGATACAAGATGAGACAAGGTGAGAGACACTGAGACAAGGTGAGACACACTGAGACAAGGTGAGACACACTGAGACAAGGTGAGACACACTGAGACAAGGTGAGACACACTGAGACAAGCTGAGACACACTGAGACAAGGTGAGACACACTGAGACAAGGTGAGACATGATGAGACACACTGAGACAAGGTGAGACACACTGAGACAAGCTGAGACACACTGAGAGAAGATGAGACACACTGAGACAAGCTGAGACACACTGAGACACACTGAGACAAGCTGAGACACACTGAGACAAGGTGAGAGACACTGAGACAAGATGAGACAAGGTGAGAGACACTGAGACAAGGTGAGAGACACTGAGACAAGCTGAGACACACTGAGACAAGGTGAGACACACTGAGACAAGGTGAGACACACTGAGACAAGCTGAGAGACACTGAGACAAGCTGAGACACACTGAGACAAGGTGAGACACACTGAGACAAGCTGAGACACACTGAGACAAGGTGAGAGACACTGAGACAAGCTGAGACACACTGAGACAAGGTGAGACACACTGAGACAAGGTGAGACACACTGAGACAAGGTGAGACACACTGAGACAAGCTGAGACACACGGAGACAAGGTGAGACACACTGAGACAAGGTGAGACACACTGAGACAAGCTGAGAGACACTGAGACAAGCTGAGACACACTGAGACAAGGTGAGACACACTGAGACAAGCTGAGACACACTGAGACAAGGTGAGAGACACTGAGACAAGCTGAGACACACTGAGACAAGGTGAGACACACTGAGACAAGGTGAGACACACTGAGACAAGGTGAGAGACACTGAGACAAGGTGAGAGACACTGAGACAAGATGAGAGACACTGAGACAAGCTGAGACACACTGAGACAAGGTGAGACACACTGAGACAAGGTGAGACACACTGAGACAAGCTGAGAGACACTGAAACAAGCTGAGACACACTGAGACAAGGTGAGACACACTGAGACAAGCTGAGACACACTGAGACAAGGTGAGAGACACTGAGACAAGCTGAGACACACTGAGACAAGGTGAGACACACTGAGACACACTGAGACAAGGTGAGACACACTGAGACAAGGTGAGACACACTGAGACAAGGTGAGAGACACTGAGACAAGGTGAGACACACTGAGACAAGCTGAGACACACTGAGACAAGGTGAGACACACTGAGACAAGATGAGACATGGTGAGACAAGATGAGACACACTGAGACAAGGTGAGACAAGGTACGACAAGATGAGACACACTGAGACAAGATGAGACAAGATGAGACATGATGAGACAAGGTGAGACACACTGAGACAAGGTGAGACAAGGTGAGACACACTGAGACAAGGTGAGACATGATGAGACACACTGAGACAAGGTGAGACAAGGTGAGACACACTGAGACAAGCTGAGACACACTGAGACAAGATGAGACACACTGAGACAAGCTGAGACACACTGAGACACACTGAGACAAGGTGAGACAAGCTGAGACAAGCTGAGACACACTGAGACAAGGTGAGAGACACTGAGACAAGATGAGACAAGGTGAGAGACACTGAGACAAGGTGAGAGACACTGAGACAATCTGAGACACACTGAGACAAGGTGAGAGACACTAAGACAAGGTGAGACACACTGAGACAAGCTGAGAGACACTGAGACAAGCTGAGACACACTGAGACAAGGTGAGACACACTGAGACAAGGTGAGACACACTGAGACAAGCTGAGAGACACTGAGACAAGCTGAGACACACTGAGACAAGGTGAGACACACTGAGACAAAATGAGACACACTGAGACAAGGTGAGACACACTGAGACAAGGTGAGACACACTGAGACAAGGTGAGACACACTGAGACAAGCTGAGAGACACTGAGACAAGGTGAGACAAGGTGAGACAAGGTGAGACACACTGAGACAAGCTGAGACACACTGAGACAAGCTGAGACACACTGAGACAAGGTGAGAGACACTGAGACAAGATGAGACAAGGTGAGAGACACTGAGACAAGGTGAGAGACACTGAGACAATCTGAGACACACTGAGACAAGGTGAGAGACACTGAGACAAGATGAGACAAGGTGAGAGACACTGAGACAAGGTGAGAGACACTGAGACAATCTGAGACACACTGAGACAAGGTGAGAGACACTAAGACAAGGTGAGACACACTGAGACAAGCTGAGACACACTGAGACAAGGTGAGACACACTGAGACAAGGTGAGACACACTGAGACAAGCTGAGAGACACTGAGACAAGCTGAGACACACTGAGACAAGGTGAGACACACTGAGACAAAATGAGACACACTGAGACAAGGTGAGACACACTGAGACAAGGTGAGACACACTGAGACAAGGTGAGACACACTGAGACAAGCTGAGAGACACTGAGACAAGGTGAGACAAGGTGAGACACACTGAGAGAAGATGAGACACACTGAGACAAGCTGAGACACACTGAGACACACTGAGACAAGCTGAGACACACTGAGACAAGGTGAGAGACACTGAGACAAGATGAGACAAGGTGAGAGACACTGAGACAAGGTGAGAGACACTGAGACAATCTGAGACACACTGAGACAAGGTGAGAGACACTAAGACAAGGTGAGACACACTGAGACAAGCTGAGAGACACTGAGACAAGCTGAGACACACTGAGACAAGGTGAGACACACTGAGACAAGGTGAGACACACTGAGACAAGCTGAGAGACACTGAGACAAGCTGAGACACACTGAGACAAGGTGAGAGACACTGAGACAAGCTGAGACACACTGAGACAAGGTGAGACACACTGAGACAAGGTGAGACACACTGAGACAAGGTGAGACACACTGAGACAAGCTGAGACACATTGAGACAAGGTGAGACACACTGAGACAAGGTGAGACACACTGAGACAAGCTGAGACACACTGAGACAAGGTGAGACAAGGTGAGACACACTGAGACAAGGTGAGACATGATGAGACACACTGAGACAAGGTGAGACACACTGAGACACACTGAGACAAGCTGAGACACACTGAGACAAGGTGAGAGACACTGAGACAAGATGAGACAAGGTGAGAGACACTGAGACAAGGTGAGACACACTGAGACAAGGTGAGACACACTGAGACAAGCTGAGACACACTGAGACAAGGTGAGACACACTGAGACAAGGTGAGACACACTGAGACAAGGTGAGACACACTGAGACAAGCTGAGACACACTGAGACAAGGTGAGACACACTGAGACAAGGTGAGACATGATGAGACACACTGAGACAAGGTGAGACAAGGTGAGACACACTGAGACAAGCTGAGACACACTGAGAGAAGATGAGACACACTGAGACAAGCTGAGACACACTGAGACACACTGAGACAAGCTGAGACACACTGAGACAAGGTGAGAGACACTGAGACAAGATGAGACAAGGTGAGAGACACTGAGACAAGGTGAGAGACACTGAGACAATCTGAGACACACTGAGACAAGGTGAGAGACACTAAGACAAGGTGAGACACACTGAGACAAGCTGAGAGACACTGAGACAAGCTGAGACACACTGAGACAAGGTGAGACACACTGAGACAAGGTGAGACACACTGAGACAAGCTGAGAGACACTGAGACAAGCTGAGACACACTGAGACAAGGTGAGACACACTGAGACAAGCTGAGACACACTGAGACAAGGTGAGAGACACTGAGACAAGCTGAGACACACTGAGACAAGGTGAGACACACTGAGACAAGGTGAGACACACTGAGACAAGGTGAGACACACTGAGACAAGCTGAGACACACGGAGACAAGGTGAGACACACTGAGACAAGGTGAGACACACTGAGACAAGCTGAGACACACTGAGACAAGGTGAGACAAGGTGAGACACACTGAGACAAGGTGAGACATGATGAGACACACTGAGACAAGGTGAGACACACTGAGACACACTGAGACAAGCTGAGACACACTGAGACAAGGTGAGAGACACTGAGACAAGATGAGACAAGGTGAGAGACACTGAGACAAGGTGAGAGACACTGAGACAATCTGAGACACACTGAGACAAGGTGAGAGACACTAAGACAAGGTGAGACACACTGAGACAAGCTGAGAGACACTGAGACAAGCTGAGACACACTGAGACAAGGTGAGACACACTGAGACAAGGTGAGACACACTGAGACAAGCTGAGAGACACTGAGACAAGCTGAGACACACTGAGACAAGGTGAGATACACTGAGACAAGGTGAGAGACACTGAGACAAGCTGAGACACACTGAGACAAGGTGAGACACACTGAGACAAGGTGAGACACACTGAGACAAGGTGAGACACACTGAGACAAGGTGAGACACACTGAGACAAGGTGAGACACACTGAGACAAGCTGAGACACACTGAGACAAGGTGAGACACACTGAGACACACTGAGACATGATGAGACACACTGAGACAAGGTGAGACAAGGTGAGACACACTGAGACAAGGTGAGACATGATGAGACACACTGAGACAAGGTGAGACAAGGTGAGACACACTGAGACAAGCTGAGACACACTTAGAGAAGATGAGACACACTGAGACAAGCTGAGACACACTGAGACACACTGAGACAAGCTGAGACACACTGAGACAAGGTGAGAGAGACTGAGACAAGATGAGACAAGGTGAGAGACACTGAGACAAGGTGAGAGACACTGAGACAATCTGAGACACACTGAGACAAGGTGAGAGACACTAAGACAAGGTGAGACACACTGAGACAAGCTGAGAGACACTGAGACAAGCTGAGACACACTGAGACAAGGTGAGACACACTGAGACAAGGTGAGACACACTGAGACAAGCTGAGAGACACTGAGACAAGCTGAGACACACTGAGACAAGGTGAGACACACTGAGACAAGCTGAGACACACTGAGACAAGGTGAGAGACACTGAGACAAGCTGAGACACACTGAGACAAGGTGAGACACACTGAGACAAGGTGAGACACACTGAGACAAGGTGAGACACACTGAGACAAGCTGAGACACACTGAGACAAGGTGAGACAAGGTGAGACACACTGAGACAAGGTGAGACATGATGAGACACACTGAGACAAGGTGAGACACACTGAGACACACTGAGACAAGGTGAGACACACTGAGACAAGCTGAGACACACTGAGACAAGGTGAGAGACACTGAGACAAGCTGAGACACACTGAGACAAGGTGAGACACACTGAGACAAGGTGAGACAAGGTGAGACACACTGAGACAAGGTGAGACATGATGAGACACACTGAGACAAGGTGAGACAAGGTGAGACACACTGAGACAAGCTGAGACACACTGAGAGAAGATGAGACACACTGAGACAAGCTGAGACACACTGAGACACACTGAGACAAGCTGAGACACACTGAGACAAGGTGAGAGACACTGAGACAAGCTGAGACACACTGAGACAAGGTGAGAGACACTGAGACAAGCTGAGACAAGCTGAGACAAGGTGAGAGACACTGAGACAAGGTGAGAGACACTGAGACAAGGTGAGACTCACTGAGACAAGGTGAGAGACACTGAGACACACTGAGACAAGGTGAGAGACACTAAGACTCACTGAGACTCTCTTTCTCTGCTTCAGATGGATATCTGTTTTCTATCACTAGCCGCTGTGAGTTCAACTCCTCTGAGCTGAAGGACATCCAGTTCATCTGGTCCTTCTATTACAACAAGTTGGAGTTCACCAGGTTCGACAGCAGAGTGGGGGAGTTTGTTGGATACACTGCTTACGGTGTGAGGAACGCAGAGAACTGGAACAAGGATGCTTCAATCCTGGGACAGGCGAGAACAGAGAAGGAGAGGTTCTGCCAATTCAACGTTAAGCTTGAATACCAGTACGCCCTGCCTCACTCAGGTGAGTCTGTAGACCCTGTCTCTCTGTAGACCCTGTCTCTCTCAGGTGAGTCTGTAGACCCTGTCTCTCTGTAGACCCTGTCTCTCTGTAGACCCTGTCTCTCTCAGGTGAGTCTGTAGACCCTGTCTCTCTCAGGTGAGTCTGTAGACCCTGTCTCTCTCAGGTGAGTCTGTAGACCCTGTCTCTCTCAGGTGAGTCTGTAGACCCTGTCTCTCTCAGGTGAGTCTGTAGACCCTGTCTCTCTGTAGACCCTGTCTCTCTCAGGTGAGTCTGTAGACCCTGTCTCTCTGTAGACCCTGTCTCTCTCAGGTGAGTCTGTAGACCCTGTCTCTCTGTAGACCCTGTCTCTCTGTAGACCCTGTCTCTCTCAGGTGAGTCTGTAGACCCTGTCTCTCTCAGGTGAGTCTGTAGACCCTGTCTCTCTCAGGTGAGTCTGTAGACCCTGTCTCTCTCAGGTGAGTCTGTAGACCCTGTCTCTCTCAGGTGAGTCTGTAGACCCTGTCTCTCTGTAGACCCTGTCTCTCTCAGGTGAGTCTGTAGACCCTGTCTCTCTCAGGTGAGTCTGTAGACCCTGTCTCTCTCAGGTGAGTCTGTAGACCCTGTCTCTCTCAGGTGAGTCTGTAGACCCTGTCTCTCTCAGGTGAGTCTGTAGACCCTGTCTCTCTGTAGACCCTGTCTCTCTCAGGTGAGTCTGTAGACCCTGTCTCTCTCAGGTGAGTTTGTAGACCCTGTCTCTCTCAGGTGAGTCTGTAGACCCTGTCTCTCTCAGGTGAGTCTGTAGACCCTGTCTCTCTCAGGTGAGTCTGTAGACCCTGTCTCTCTCAGGTGAGTCTGTAGACCCTGTCTCTCTCAGGTGAGTCTGTAGACCCTGTCTCTCTCAGGTGAGTCTGTAGACCCTGTCTCTCTCAGGTGAGTCTGTAGACCCTGTAGACCCTGTCTCTCTCAGGTGAGTCTGTAGACCCTGTCTCTCTCAGGTCAGTCTGTAGACCCTGTAGACCCTGTCTCTCTCAGGTGAGTCTGTAGACCCTGTCTCTCTCAGGTGAGGCTGTAGACCCTGTAGACCCTGTCTCTCTCAGGTGAGTCTGTAGACCCTGTCTCTCTCAGGTGAGTCTGTAGACCCTGTCTCTCTCAGGTGAGTCTGTAGACCCTGTCTCTCTCAGGTGAGTCTGTAGACCCTGTCTCTCTCAGGTGAGTCTGTAGATCCTGTCTCTCTCAGGTGAGTCTGTAGACCCTGTAGACCCTGTCTCTCTCAGGTGAGTCTGTAGACCCTGCCTCTCTCAGGTGAGTCTGTAGACCCTGTCTCTCTCAGGTGAGTCTGTAGACCCTGTAGACCCTGTCTCTCTCAGGTGAGTCTGTAGACCCTGTGAATGCTTTGATTAGTCTCTGTCTCCACCTGGTGGTGAGACTCTGCCACAGCAGCAGTAAACCGCTAATCACTAACGGTAACGATGATGTGTGTTTCAGCGAAGCCCTACGTCCGGCTTCACTCCACGGTCTCTCCCAGTGGATCACATCCGGCCATGCTGGTCTGCAGCGTCTACGAGTTCTACCCCAAAGTCATCAAAGTGAGCTGGATCAGGAACGGACAGGAAGTCACCTCTGATGTCACTTCCTCTGAAGAGCTGGCTGACAGTGACTGGTACTACCAGGTCCACTCCCACCTGGAGTACACGCCCAGGTGAGTCCAGATCCAGGTCCACTCCCACCTGGAGTACACGCCCAGGTGAGTCCAGATCCAGGTCCACTCCCACCTGGAGTACACGCCCAGGTGAGTCCAGATCCAGGTCCACTCCCACCTGGAGTACACGCCCAGGTGAGTCCAGGTCCAGGTCCACTCCCACCTGGAGTACACGCCCAGGTGAGTCCAGGTCCAGGTCCACTCCCACCTGGAGTACACGCCCAGGTGAGTCCAGGTCCAGGTCCACTCTCACCTGGAGTACACGCCCAGGTGAGTCCAGATCCAGGTCCACTCCCACCTGGAGTACACGCCCAGGTGAGTCCAGGTCCAGGTCCACTCCCACCTGGAGTACACGCCCAGGTGAGTCCAGGTCCAGGTCCACTCCCACCTGGAGTACACGCCCAGGTGAGTCCAGATCCTGTCCACTCCCACCTGGAGTACACGCCCAGGTGAGTCCAGATCCAGGTCCACTCCCACCTGGAGTACACGCCCAGGTGAGTCCAGGTCCAGGTCCACTCCCACCTGGAGTACACGCCCAGGTGAGTCCAGGTCCAGGTCCACTCCCACCTGGAGTACACGCCCAGGTGAGTCCAGGTCCAGGTCCACTCCCACCTGGAGTACACGCCCAGGTGAGTCCAGATCCAGGTCCACTCCCACCTGGAGTACACGCCCAGGTGAGTCCAGGTCCAGTTAGATTCACACCAGCCTTGTTCAGTCCGGTTGAATCAAACCCACCAGTGCGTTTTCACCGCTTGGTGCGGTTCGTTTGAGTCGGTGTGAACGCAGTCCTTTGAAGGGAACTAAACAACCGGACTCAGGTCCTCCTGAAAGAGGTGGTCTCGGACCGCTTGCTCGTGAACTCTGGAGCGGTTCATCTCTGTGAACGCAGATGTCTTTAGTTGTGGGTGTTATGAGTCAACCTATTGTCTTTACGTAGTACAAGTACGTGTAACGAAACGGTCTCTCTGCATTCGACCCGTCCTAGTGTAGGCGTAGTGTAGGGAACGGTGCCTTGCTCAGGGACACCTCGGTAGCACTTGGTCTTTCCGGGACTTGAACCAGTGACCTTCCAGTTGCCAAGCCAAGTCTACTTCGCCACCACCGCCCTCTGCTTCACTCAGTGAAGAGTTGAACAGTGTCGTGTAAAGTAAAAATGCTCCTTCAACTGTACATAAAAGTCAGAGCCTCATGTCCTCGGGGAGACCCCCTCCTGACTGCAGGACCCCCTCGGGGAGACCCCCTCCTGACTGCAGGACCCCCTCGGGGAGACCCCCTCCTGACTGCAGGACCCCTCATTATGTGTGTTATCATGTCTTTAACGCACGTCCTCGGGGAGACCCCCCCCTGACTGCTGGACCCCTCATGTGTGTTATCATGTCTTTAACGCACGTCCTCGGGGAGACCCCCCCCTGACTGCTGGACCCCTCATTATGTGTGTTATCATGTCTTTAACGCACGTCCTCGGGGAGACCCCCTCCTGACTGCAGGACCCCCCTCGGGGAGACCCCCCCCTGACTGCAGGACCCCTCATTATGTGTGTTATCATGTCTTTAACGCACGTCCTCGGGGAGACCCCCTCCTGACTGCAGGACCCCCTCGGGGAGACCCCCCCCTGACTGCAGGACCCCTCATTATGTGTGTTATCATGTCTTTAACGCACGTCCTCGAGGAGACCCCCCCCTGACTGCAGGACCCCTCATTATGTGTGTTATCATGTCTTTAACGCACGTCCTCGAGGAGACCCCCTCCTGACTGCAGGACCCCTCATTATGTGTGTTATCATGTCTTTAACGCACGTCCTCGGGGAGACCCCCTCCTGACTGCAGGACCCCCTCGGGGAGACCCCCTCCTGACTGCAGGACCCCTCATTGGACCCCGTCCTCTGGAGCCTGATCTGCAGACTAACAGCAGCATGAGAACAACCTGCCGATGCTCCAAAGCTCCGGTAGAAAGTCGGGATTTGCGTTTCCCCCCCTGAATGTCTGACCAATGGGTGAACAGCATTTCCGAGCACATGACTGGTGTTTAAAGTGTGTAGTCCGTTAGAGGCCCGTGTGAACGGGAACAGAACCTTCTGAGAAATGAAGCAATGCAACAAACTGTCCTCTGGCACCAGAGAAAGTCCAGGTCCAGGTCCAGGTCCAGGTCCAGGTCCAGGTCCAGGTCCAGGTCCAGATCCAGGTCCAGGTCCAGGTCCAGGTCCAGGTCCAGGTCCAGGTCCAGGTCCAGATCCAGGTCCAGGTCCAGGTCCAGGACCAGGTCCAGGTCCAGGTCCAGGTCCAGGTCCAGGTCCAGATCCAGGTCCAGGTCCAGGTCCAGGTCCAGGACCAGGTCCAGGTCCAGGTCCAGGTCCAGGTCCAGGTCCAGGTCCAAATCCAGGTTCAGGTCCAGGTCCAGGTCCAGGTCCAGGTCCAGGTCCAGGTTCAGGTTCAGGTCTAGTCTGAATGCGGCTTTGTGTCTGCAGGTCTGGAGACAAGATCTCCTGCATGGTGGAGCACGTCAGCCTGGGAGAGCCTCTGGTTACTGACTGGGGTAAATACCTGTCTGTCTCTCACCTGTCTGTCTCTCACCTGTCTGTCTCTCACCTGTCTGTCTCTCACCTGTCTCTCTCTCACCTGTCTGTCTCTCACCTGTCTGTCTCTCACCTGTCTCTCTCTCACCTGTCTCTCTCTCACCTGTCTCTCTCTACCTGTCTCTCTGCTCACCTGTCTCTCTCTACCTGTCTCTCTGCTCACCTGTCTCTCTCTCACCTGTCTGTCTCTCACCTGTCTCTCTCTCACCTGTCTGTCTCTCACCTGTCTGTCTCTCACCTGTCTCTCTCTCACCTGTCTCTCTCTCACCTGTCTCTCTCTACCTGTCTCTCTGCTCACCTGTCTCTCTCTACCTGTCTCTCTGCTCACCTGTCTCTCTCTCACCTGTCTCTCTCCACCTGTCTCTCTGCTCACCTGTCTCTCTCTCACCTGTCTCTCTCACCTGTCTCTCTCTCACCTGTCTCTCTCTCACCTGTCTCTCTGCTCACCTGTCTCTCTCTCACCTGTCTCTCTCTACCTGTCTCTCTCTCACCTGTCTCTCTCTCACCTGTCTCTCTCTACCTGTCTCTCTCTCACCTGTCTCTCTGCTCACCTGTCTCTCTCACCTGTCTGTCTCTCACCTGTCTCTCTCTCACCTGTCTCTCTCTCACCTGTCTCTCTCCACCTGTCTCTCTCTCACCTGTCTCTCTCTCACCTGTCTCTCTGCTCGCATGTCTCTCTCTCTCCACCTGTCTCTCCACCGGTCTCTCTCTCTCCACCTGTCTCTCTCTCTCTCCACCTGTCTCTCTGCTCACCTGTCTCTCTCTCCACCTGTCTCTCCACCTGTATCTCTCTCTCTCTCCACCTGTCTCTCTCTCTCTCTCCACCTGTCTCTCTGCTCACCTGTCTCTCTCTCTCTCTCCACCTGTATCTCTCTCTCCACCTCTCTCTCCACCTGTCTCTCTCTCTCCACCTGTCTCTCTGCTCACCTGTCTCTCTCTCTCCACCTGTCTCTCCACCTGTCTCTCTCTCTCCACCTGTCTCTCTCTCTCCACCTGTCTCTCTCTCTTTCACCTGTCTCTCTCTGCTCACCTGTCTCTCCCTCTCCACCTGTCTCTCTCTCTCCACCTATCTCTCTCTCTCTCCACCTGTCTCTCTCTCTCCACCTGTCTCTTTCTCTCTCTCTCTCACCTGTCTCTCTCTCTCCACCTATCTCTCTCTCTCTCCACCTGTCTTTCTCTCTCCACCTGTCTCTCTCTCTCTCTCTCTCTCCACCTCTCTCTCCACCTGTCTCTCCACCTGTCTCTCTCTCTCACCTGTCTCTCTCTGCTCACCTGTCTCTCTCTCTCACCTGTCTCTCTCTGCTCACCTGTCTCTCTCTCTCCACCTCTCTCTCCACCTCTCTCTCCACCTGTCTCTCTCTCTCTCACCTGTCTCTCTCTGCTCACCTGTCTCTCTCTCTCCACCTCTCTCTGCTCACCTGTCTCTCTCTCTCCACCTGTCTCTCTCTCTCACCTGTCTCTCTCTGCTCACCTGTCTCTCTCTCTCCACCTCTCTCTCCACCTCTCTCTCACCTGTCTCTCTCTCTCTCACCTGTCTGTCTCTGCTCACCTGTCTCTCTCTCTCCACCTCTCTCTCTCTCTCTCTCTCACCTGTCTCTCTCTCTCTCACCTGTCTGTCTCTGCTCACCTGTCTCTCCCTCTCCACCTGTCTGTCCTCAGACCCTTCCATGCCAGAGTCTGAGAGGAACAAGGTAGCCATCGGAGCTGCAGGACTGATCCTGGGTCTGACCTTATCTCTGGCCGGGTTCATCTACTACAAGAGGAAGTCCCGAGGTGAAGCAGCTCACTTTCACAGTTTCAGATCCATCAGACCCGGTCTGTGCAAGACCTCCTCCTGAGACCTGGTCCTCTGCACTCACATGGTTCTGAAGGACCGGTTCACTGAGGTATCAGGGTTTGAGTTGACCCTGTCCTCGTCTTCTCTTTCAGGACGGATCCTGGTTCCCAGCCACTGATCCTGGTCCTGGTTCCCAGCCACTGATCCTGGTCCTGGTTCTGAGCAGCTGATCCTGGTCTTGGTTCCCAGCAGCTGATCCTGGACCTGGTCCAGCAGCTGATCCTGGTCCCTAGCAGTTGGTCCTGGTCCCTAGCAGCGGGTCCTGGTCCCTAGCAGCGGGTCCTGATTCCTAGCAGCTGGTCTTGGTCCTGGTCCTGTGTGTGTCTTTAAACCGCTTCATGTGCTGCTTGCTGCACACTCTCTGCCGGTCTGAACCCTGATCCAGGACTCTGGTCATCAGGACTCTGTTGGGAATTAAGGGCTCCATATAAACCAGTATATAGCAGGGGTGGGGGGTGGTGTATTTACTCTGACAGTCCTGGCCCAGGTTCAGTCTGGACTCTGCTAGTCTTCGTGTGAACTTGTAACCAAAGCTCTGTTTCTAAACCAATGTCCTCCAGGTGTTTAAGTCCGTCCTCCAGGTTGGTGAGACCTTTCAATAAACCTTGAGACCACTTCCTGACTGTGATTTACTGAACCAACACATCTCAGGGGTCCCGGCTGGGGTCCTGTCCCCTCTGTGTCCCTGTCTGTTCATGCTGTAGTGTCACTCCTTCTGGTTACTGGAGTCAATATTCTAGTACGCAAAACAAGCTACTCTCGAGCGGGAAATGTGCTTTCACACGCGCATGAAATGACCCTCGCGCGCAGATTAAACCCCCGCGGGGTGGTTAGCCCTCTTGCTCGCCCGCGGGGTGGTTAGCCCTCTTGCTCGCCCGCGGGATGGTTAGCCCTCTTGCTCGCCCGCGGGATGGTTAGCCCTCTTGCTCGCCCGCGGGGTGGTTAGCCCTCTTGCTCGCCCGCGGGATGGTTAGCCCTCTTGCTCGCCCGCGGGGTGGTTAGCCCTCTTGCTCGCCCGCGGGATGGTTAGCCCTCTTGCTCGCCCGCGGGATGGTTAGCCCTCTTGCTCGCCCGCGGGATGGTTAGCCCTCTTGCTCGCCCGCGGGATGGTTAGCCCTCTTGCTCGCCCGCGGGATGGTTAGCCCTCTTGCTCGCCCGCGGGATGGTTAGCCCTCTTGCTCGCCCGCGGGATGGTTAGCCCTCTTGCTCGCCCGCGGGATGGTTAGCCCTCTTGCTCGCCCGCGGGATGGTTAGCCCTCTTGCTCGCCCGCGGGATGGTTAGCCCTCTTGCTCGCCCGCGGGATGGTTAGCCCTCTTGCTCGCCCGCGGGGTGGTTAGCCCTCTTGCTCGCCCGCGGGGTGGTTAGCCCTCTTGCTCGCCCGCGGGGTGGTTAGCCCTCTTGCTCGCCCGCGGGGTGGTTAGCCCTCTTGCTCGCCCGCGGGGTGGTTAGCCCTCTTGCTCGCCCGCGGGGTGGTTAGCCCTCTTGCTCGCCCGCGGGATGGTTAGCCCTCTTGCTCGCCCGCGGGGTTTGTCTGCGTGCGCGTGAAAAGTTTCTGACACTTTGGGGCGGAGCCACTGGACTTTGAACCAGTTTTTAACACAAAGAAATACAGACAGCTAAATGTGTTCCCCAAAATAGATAAATTATTTAATTATTGTTGTGACCAGTCGGAACCTGAGCCTTAAAAGGGATGGTTTGCTCATTTTTAAATAATTACCACCCGATAAAACAGACCAGTCTCTGCCAGACCCTCCGATGACATCATCAGTGATTATAAACTGAAATAACATCAACTCTGTGGGCGCCGCCATTTTCCGGACGTGGCGTCATCCATGCGTTTGGTTTTGGAAGACACGCTGATCTCGTGTTATTCACTGTAGTTTCTCTCTTCAAATACGCCTCACTGTGTCGCGACACATCGCCACAATGCTGATAGGAACAACCCACGGGATGCTCGGTTCCATCTGTTGCCGAAAGGTGAGCGTAAGAAGTGCGTTCGGAGGCAGTGGCTAGCGAAATGTGCTCGGCCCGAACCGAGAGATCCACAGGCTCTTCGGACGACTGCTCTGAGAGCATGATGACACATAACATGGGATTTATGGAACAACCATTACGTAATGGAGATGCAGTGCCATCGGTCTTTCTGGTGTCATCACCGACCAGGACGCCAGTTCGGCCCGTTGAGAAATCGCCCTCTGCAAGTGTGAAGCGACGGAGGAGCAGAAGTAGTGCTCGGAGTAAGAATCAGGTATGTTCTAGCGCATTTCCATTGCAGCGGCTAGCCCCGTTTTAACGTCCTTTAGCGTCCAGGACCGTTTGTGGAGGCCTTTCCATATAGCGTAGTACCGGCTAGTGGGTCTCTCAGTCTCTCTCTCTCTCTCTCTCTCTCTCTCTCTCTCTCTCTCTCTCTCTCTCTCTCTCTCTCTCTCTCTCTCTCATGGGAGGTTTCTCCCATGTTCCCTTTAACTGTGGGTTTTCTCTGGAAGTGTTTCCTTGTACGATGTGAGGGTCTGAGGACAGAGGGTCTGAGGACAGAGGGTCTGTTACGTTCCCTGGTAGAGCTAGGGGTACCAAGGGAAGTAGCGACACACGAGATAGCCGGACGAGAGAAAAAGGAGAGGAAACTCAAGGCTGAAGGAGTTTAAGTGAGGTTTTAATAAGAAAATAAGTGAGGCGGCTCACCAGCCAAATCACACACCTATGCTGGGTCTCACACAGAGACGGTCTCACACAGAGACGGTGTCACACAGAGACGGTCTCACACAGAGACGGTCTCACACAGAGACGGTCTCACACAGAGACGGTGTCACACAGAGACGGTCTCACACAGAGACGGTCTCACACAGAGACATGCTGCACACATGCAGCCAGACGAGAAGGAGAGAAGGAAGGGGCCTCACTGCCGTCCTCCTCCGGTCCTATATGGAAGCCGTGATTGCTAATTAGGATCACCTGGGGAGAGGCTGCACCTGGGGACAATCAGAGGGAGAGAGAGGAGAACACACACACACTACCACACACACACTACGGCACGTAACAGGGTCTAAGGACAGAGGGTCTGAGGACAGAGGGTCTGAGGACAGAGGGTCTAAGGACAGAGGGTCTAAGGACAGAGGGTCTGAGGACAGAGGGTCTAAGGACAGAGGGTCTGAGGACAGAGGGTCTGAGGAGAGAAGGTCTGATGACAGAGGGCCTGAGGACAGAGGGTCTGAGGACAGAGGGTCTAAGGACAGAGGGTCTAGGGACAGAGGGTCTGAGGACAGAGGGTCTGAGGACAGAGGGTCTAAAGACAGAGGGTCTGAGGACAGAGGGTCTGAGGATAGAGGGTCTGAGGACAGAGGGTCTAAGGACAGAGGGTCTGAGGACAGAGGGTCTGAGGACAGAGGGTCTGAGGACAGAGGGTCTGAGGAGAGAAGGTCTGAGGACAGAGGGCCTGAGGACAGA
>CM070441.1:397287-424787 GCA_036324595.1 Champsocephalus gunnari
ATCGAAATCTAAAAAAAACATAAAGTCACAAAAACTCATTGAAATGAATATTGTTAGTATCGTGTGTTCCCCTGAAGCCGGGGGTCCGCAGACGACCTGAAGCCGGGGGTCCGCAGACGACCTGAAGCCGGGGGTCCGCAGACGACCTGAAGCCGGGGGTCCGCAGACGACCTGAAGCCGGGGGTCCGCAGACGACCTGAAGCCGGGGGTCGGCAGACGACCTGAAGCCGGGGGTCCGCAGACGACCTGAAGCCGGGGGTCCGCAGACGACCTGAAGCCGGGGGTCCGCAGACGACCTGAAGCCGGGGGTCCGCAGGCGACCTGAAGCCGGGGGTCCGCAGACGACCTGAAGCCGGGGGTCCGCAGACGACCTGAAGCCGGGGGTCCGCAGACGACCTGAAGCCGGGGGTCCGCAGACGACCTGAAGCCGGGGGTCGGCAGGCGACCTGAAGCCGGGGGTCGGCAGGCGACCTGAAGCCGGGGGTCGGCAGGCGACCTGAAGCCGGGGGTCCGCAGACGACCTGAAGCCGGGGGTCGGCAGACGACCTGAAGCCGGGGGTCCGCAGACGACCTGAAGCCGGGGGTCCGCAGGCGACCTGAAGCCGGGGGTCGGCAGGCGACCTGAAGCCGGGGGTCCGCAGGCGACCTGAAGCCGGGGGTCCGCAGGCGACCTGAAGCCGGGGGTCCGCAGAAAGGAAGGAGCCGCTCAGGTTTTATAATCATTTATTTCAGTTTTTAATTTAAACGAATCATTTGTTACGACAGCGGCTCTGTGTCAGCGAGATGAAGACTCAGATATTAAAGTGTTTCTGACAGTGCTCACACACACCTCATCTTCATCACCAGCATCATCATCATCATCCTCATCATTAATATAGCCATTATTATTCACATGACCCTGATCTCAGTCTGGAACCATCAGAAGCCTCACAAAGCATTCTGGGTAACGTAGTCCTAGTGTGTTCACTCAGCTCCAGGGAATTATGGGTACTGTAGTCCAGAATAACTAACCCACCACAGCCAGACGAGGATATCGCACTATGACTTGTGGGTAATGTAGTCCTTCTGTGCTGGAGATATATTCCTTGGTGGTGAAATCCTTCACTGGAGCAGGGAACTGTGGGTAATGTAGTTTCTCCTTCTGCTTATAAAACAGGAAGTGATCAGTTTCAGTTTTCCCTGCCTAATGCTGCTCAGCAAAAACTGTCTACTGCAGCGCAGGGGATTTTGGGAATTGTAGTTTAGATGGGGAGGATTAAGGGGGACTATGCAGAGATGGATTGTGGGTCTTGTAGTCCAAATAAACATGATTGTTTGATTTGCAGTCAGAACCAAAGGGGGTTGTAGGCGTTGTAGTCCAAATGAGTGTTGTAGTCCAAACCAAAGGGGATGGTGGGTTTTGTAGTTCCATCAGGCGGGGGAGATAGGGTTTTGTATTCCACATAATTAGAATTGGGTTCTTTGTAATCCGAGCAGTGAGGCATTGTGGGCATCGTAGTTCAGCAGAAAGGATGTTGTAACCAATGAACAGTTGGACTGTGGGAGTTGTAGTCCAGACAGAAGGGTGTTTCAGTGTTTGTAATCCAATATGAGGTATTGCGGACATTGTAGTTCAGACAGCAGGGGATTTGTAGTCCATATGAATAGGTTTGCAGTCCAGAGAGAGGATTGTGGGTATTGTAGTCCAATGTGTTGATTCTATAAGCCCTGAATAGACTGTGTGTTTGAGCCCCATCGTTTTATTTACAGTCACACAAGTCTGTATGTACAACACACACACACACACACACACACACACACACACACACACACACACACTCATATCTTTTTCACATCACATAAATAAATAGATAAATAAATAAATAGGATAATATAAATACTTTAATACCAACTGAGCTCTACAGTCCTGATTCCTGTCTGGTGAGAGACAGACAGGTGAGAGACAGACAGGTGAGAGACAGACAGGTGAGAGACAGACAGGTGAGGGACAGACAGGTGAGAGACAGACAGGTGAGGGACAGACAGGTGAGGGACAGACAGGTGAGAGACAGGTGAGAGACAGACAGGTGAGGGAGAGACAGGTGAGGGACAGACAGGAGAGGGACAGACAGGTGAGAGACAGACAGGTGAGGGACAGACAGGTGAGGGACAGACAGGTGAGAGACATGTGAGAGACAGACAGGTGAGGGAGAGACAGGTGAGAGACAGACAGGTGAGAGACAGACAGGTGAGGGACAGACAGGTGAGAGACAGGTGAGAGACAGACAGGTGAGAGACAGACAGGTGAGAGAGACACAGGAGGAGGGAGTGGCAGGTAAGGGACAGGTGAAGAGGGGCAGACAGGTAGAGAGACAGACAGCTCTCTCCGTCCAATCACAGCACTCGTCCTCTCGCGGACAGGACCCAGAAACGCTGCTGACTGCCGGTGGTTTCCATGGAGACGTCAGCAGCAGCCAATCAGAGCCTCTCGCGGGCCGGGACCCAGATGTAGGGCCCGCCCTGCTCCTCGATCACTGCCTTCACCAGGTGATACACCTCCTCGAAGCTGTCGCCCTGCACCACCGCTGAGAGGGAGAGGGAGGGCGTGTGAGAGGGTGTGTGTGTGTGTGTGTGTGTGTGTGTGTGTGTGTGTGTGTGTGTGTGAGTCTGTGTTTACCTGTGAAACACTCCAGGAAGTCCTGTTCCAGCTTGATGGCTCGATCCAGAGCCTTCCTCGCCTGATCCTCCGACAGACGCTTGTTCAGATCCCTGCACACACACACACACACACACACACACACACACACACACACACACACACACACACACACACACACACACACACACACACACACACACACACACACACACACACACACACACACACACACACACACACACACACACACACACACACACACACACACACACACACACACAGGTTCATCACTTAGTCATTCCTTTAGTCTCCTGTTGTGAAGATGGTGTGTGTGTGTGTGTGTGTGTGTGTGTGTGTGTGTGTGTGTGTGAGAGAGAGAGAGACTCACAGGATGTTCTCCAGAGATCTGGGTCTGATGAAGATGGCGACGGGGTGAAGCTGCGCCGCCTGAAGCCTCCGCACCGCGTTAGCCGACACGTCTAGGATGCAGTGCTTCCCCTGCGCACACACACACACACACACACACACACACACACACACACACACACACACACACACGCACACACACAATAAGAACTATCATTATTTGAATGATCAGCTGTATTTTAGTTTATGTTTGACTGTGTGTTCTAAATAGCTAATGCTCATGCTAGTTCTAATGGGGACCCTAACACAGACCAGACACACACACACACACACACTCTCTCTCTCTCACACAAACGCCCCTCACTCTAAGCCCCGCCCCACACGATAAGCCCCGCCCCTCACTCTAAGCCCCGCCCCTCACCTGCTCGGCCACCTGCCGGACGCTCTGCACTGACGTCCCGTACAGGTGGCTGTTGTACTGCCCCGCCTCGATGAAGCGATGTGATTGGATGTCGCGCTCCATCTGCTCCCGCGACGCCACGAAGTGATAATCCCGTCCGTCCGCCTCGTAATCCCGTCGGGGGCGGGTGGTGTCTGCGGGGAGACGTGACATCACTTCCTGTTTGCTCAATAACGTTTTCAAGCAACACCGGAGGCTAGGCTAACGGGCATGCCCGGCGCCGTGGGAGGGCCAGGCCATTTGACCTGCCAGTGGGCAACTCGTGTGTGTGTGTGTGTGTGTGCGTGTGCGTGTGCGTGTGTGTGTGTGTGTGTGTGTGTGTGTGTGTGTAGTTCTGACTAACATGTGACCTCCAAACCGTACAACTGAACGAACTGCCTGCTAGGGAGGGACTAACCCTAACCCCTCAGGAGACAGGAAGTGATGTCACACTTACGGGGAACGCAGGATCCGAACTTGTCGGGAAACTCGGAGAGAAGGTCGTCGTTAACGCGATCTTTGGTCGGACCGAGGATGATGATTGGCCGAGCGTAATCCACTAAAGAGAGAAAACTTTATTAGCACTGCTCAGTGTTGACAGTCCACTCAAGACGGAGAGAAAACTTTATTAGCACTGCTCATCGTTGACAGTCCACTCAAGACAGAACACTTTATTAGCACTGCTCAGTGTTGACAGTCCACTAAAGAGAGAAAACTTTATTAGCACTGCTCAGTGTTGACAGTCCACTCAAGACAGAACACTTTATTAACACTGCTCAGTGTTGACAGTCCACTCAAGACAGAACACTTTATTAGCACTGCTCAGTGTTGACAGTCCACTAAAGAGAGAAAACTTTATTAGCACTGCTCAGTGTTGACAGTCCACTCAAGACAGAACACTTTATTAGCACTGCTCATCGTTGACAGGACTGACCTTCGATCTGAGAGACGAGCTCGTAGCTGTGGACGAAGCCTTCTCCACCTGCGGGAAGAAAACGCAAATTAACATTTATTGTTATTGTTGTTGTTTATTTATTTATTTAGTGTTCTGAGAATGACCTTTGCTCTTCATGCGGGACCACTCCTTCCTCTCCACCCTGAAACGACACCAGCGTTATTCAGATCACCTTTCCCTGAGAGGAGGGGTACCTGAGAGGAGGCGTGTTACCTGTGTTTGGAGGGGATGTACCCGGTCTCCTCGGGCTCCCCCCCCCGGGCTCACCCTCCTGGCCTGCCACCATTCGTCGTCGCTGCTGTCCGTCACGTGGACCACGTCTCCGAAGCTGAAGTCCAGCGCCTGAGACAGGACTCCACAGTCCCACTGCTTATCGTAGTCGAACAGCGCCCTGAGACACAGCGCTGCCTTCAGTACGCCTCTTCATTCCATCGACCCAACACGGAGCAAGGAGCTCTGTGTTGGGTCGATTATCTCTATCGTGCTTCTTGGCAATAAATGGTATGCCGTTGGAAAGCCTGTTGTCTGACCTTCAGACGGCGTGGCAGTGGTGAGGACCGCGCATCTGAGCGCTGAGCAGACCGGAGTGCGCCCATGAGCGATGTGAGATCTCCTCTGCCAAGTAGCTAAACAGGCTTTCCAACGGTATACCATTTATAGTCAAGAGGTTTTGTTTCAACAGAGACGATCTACCAAACACAGAGTCCCTGACTTGTTCGGTTCATATGATGCGTGTGATGTATATGATGTGAATGTGTGTGGTACCGGAGGTAGAAGCTGCGGTTGACCCTCAGACTTCCTGACGAGCTGTTCATCATCTGCTCCCTCAGGTCGTGGATCTTCGCCTCGAAGCGGCTGTACTCTGCACACACGGACCATCATTAACATTATATTACATATCTTTGTATATATCTTTGTGTGCGTGTCTCACCCTCTGGCCGGTACTGAGCCACGATGGTCACCGTCTGTCCGGCGTTCTTCAGAGCGGCGGCTGCCTGTTCATGAGTCGCAAACCTGAGATCCACCCCGTTCACCTGGAACAAAACAACATCCAGCTTCAGTCTGAGGAGATGCACACACTGAGGTCACTTCCTGTCTCTGAGGTCACTTCCTGTACTCACGCTCAGGATCTGGTGCCCCTTCCTCTCTATGATGTAACTTCCTGTCTCTGAGGTCACTTCCTGTACTCACGCTCAGGATCTGGTGCCCCTTCCTCTCTATGATGTAACTTCCTGTCTCTATGAGGTCACTTCCTGTACTCAGGATCTGGTCCCCCTTCCTCTCTATGATGTAACTTCCTGTCTCTATGAGGTCACTTCCTGTCTCTATGATGTAACTTCCTGTCTCTATGAGGTCACTTCCTGTACTCACGCTCAGGATCTGGTCCCCCTTCCTCAGCTCCCCGCTCAGATCAGCTGGTCCTCCAGAGAGGATGAAGGAGATGAAGATGCCCTCCCCGTCCTCCCCCCCCACGATGTTGAACCCCAGGCCGCTGCCCCCCCCGCTGCACCCCCACGCGCCGAGGCTCCCGCGAAGACTCCTCTTCTCCCAGCATGCACCGGGGCACGGGGGAGTACCGGCGCGGCGACAGAGGGGCTTCTGGGTAATCACACAGGTAGTCCGGCTCCATGTAGGCTGAGTAGAAACAATAACAACAGTTAATAAGTAATATCAACATTCAAACTGTTCCTAGATCAGCAGACTGTGCCCTTTAGAACCGGATCAAAAGAATAATGTCACAGCAGGATTTGGAAAACTTGTCCTAATTCAGAACGCCGCGGCTCGAGTCCTCACAGAATCAGTTTCATATACTCATGTGCTTCAAGCCATACGAGAGTTCATCATTCAGTGTCCTGGAAAGAGGCCGATCTATTTCTAAGAGCAGCAAGTTGTCTGCGTCGGCAGGTATCAGCAGGAAAGGGACATGGCACATGGGGACATGCAAAGTCTGCGGGACGGGAGAAGCACCATGAGACTGCACGAGGCCCTCAGGAAGGGTTCAGTGCACTTTGAAGTGTAAGATCTTCTCGGTCTGTCGGCAGAGAGAGCTTTGATGCAACGTGTCTCTTATACTGCTGAACCTCAGCCATCTCTGTGTTCTATGCTTCCTCTTTGTCTCATGTTGTGAGTGTTACATCGGATCCACGAAACGCCACCCTTCACAATGAAACCCACGACTGTGTGAAACAGGAAGTGTACGACCATAGATATATATATAAACACTAGATGGCTCATGGGAGATTTTCCAGCGGAGCTGACCGGCCGCCATCTTGCTACAGTCAACAGTTACTCTGATTGGCGTTATGGTAGCTGCTGTCAGGTGAGTGATCTGCACACACATACTCTTAACTCGCTGACATCTTGACTGATTTACAAACGGTTTGGTTTATTATGATCAGTATTAGCGTGGCTGTGATACAGGATGCTTGGACATGATGAACTTGCAGCTTTTCTTTGTGTATGTGGTTGTATTTATTAGATGGCTAATAACAAGAGGCTGTGAGTGAGACCTAGTATTACAAAGTTCACCCAGCAACTTTGCACCAGTGGGAGAGGCAGAACTGCTCTTTCTTTCAACATGACTTAAGTTACACATGATTTCTTCCAAGTGGTTTGGCTTGTTAAAAACATCTTGCATTATGATACAGGAATTTGCTGGCTTTGTGTTTACAGAAGGACCTGACTATGCCGGACCTTTGTGCAGCCTACGGATGCTCCGATCGCCGCTGTCTGCAAACAGGAACCCGTGGGATCACCACATGTTTGTTTGCTCAGTCTAATAAACCCATAACATGGTTGTGAAAGAATACTAAAGCTGAGGCTGGACGATGATTGATTGTTAGTGTGCCATGTGTCACCGTGTGTCTTATTGGTTTTGTGTTATACTGTATTTTATTGTGTGCAGCTGGTCCTTATCTCCAAGACACATTTAAAACAAATAACCTTGAAGCCCCATCTCTCCCCACCTGCTCCTGCTTCCTACATCCCCTCCACACCACACCAAGTTGTTCTTCTTAATAATAATAATAATAATAATACATTTATGTTGTGGGAGCCGCCTTTCATAACACCCAAGAGTAGTAGTAGTACTGATGCTGTTTCAATCTCATTAGTATTCATAAATGTGACAGGTCGCCCCGCCCCTTTTTGGCAAATTAAATCAAATTAAATCAAAAATTAATAAAAATTAATTAAATATAAATTAATTACAAATTAAATAAAATAAAATTAAATACAAATTAAATTAAAAAATGTAAATTAAAATTAAAAAAATGAGAAAAATAAAATGCCGTTGTTTCAATCAATTAATATGTATAGGATATATGTCCTGCCTCCTAACCACTTCCTGTGTGGTTAATCCTGCATATAATATTGAATGTAACTTGCAAATACTTGCAAATAACATGAGATTAATTAAAGCATCTAAAAACAAACATATATATTCTTTAAACATCTCTGCTCTTGTTAACAGGACACGATGGTAAAAACATATGGAGGAGGGGGAACACACACACACACACACACACACACACACACACATTCCCCGCCCCTCACCCATCTGTCTGAAAGGAGAAGCCAGCCTCACTGTTAGATATTTTTCAAGTGAGAGAAAATGGCCAAGAGACGTCTGGATATGGATTTAATCAGCGAGACACCGGTAACAACTTACAGCCATCCATTGGGTGCTCCAATCAAGAAACGAATGAAGTTTGTATGCCGGGTTCAGACGCCTACAGCCGAAGAACTTCACGAAGAATGGACTCTAAAAAATGGCGATGTTTGGGGTTATATATTCAGCTATATGGCTAATGAACTACATTTCTACAGTCTGAAGAATGGAGAAACGTATGGACCTCGTAGTGTTAAAGCGACACTGACTGTTCTTGTTAACAGGACACGATGGTAAAAAAACATATGGTAGAGGAGGGGGAACACACACACACACACACACATTCCCCAGCCCCTCACCCCATCTAGTCTGAAATAAGAAGCCAGCCTCACTGTTAAATATTTTTCAAGTGAGAGAAAATGGTCAAGAGACGTCTGGATATGGATTTAATCAGCGAGACACCGGTAACAACTTACAACCATCCATTGGGTGCTCCAAATCAAAGTAAAACATATAAAAAACAGATATTTTAGAAAGTCAGCCTTTTTCATGCTAAAGGATAAGGGAGGGGTAAAACCCCAGACCCCCTATGGAGAAAACCATAAACCCCCTATGGAGACAACCATGTGTTAAACAGAGGGTGGTAGGTAATATACTTAAAATATATATAGAAAGTCAGAGAATATTTATCTGAGCAAGATACATACTTTTGATACAGTCTTAACACACAGCGAGATGCCCTAAAAGTTGCAAACAGACGCGGGGAAAGAATTCTTTAATAAAGTTCTTCAAAACTTGTTAAAGAAAAAAGGTATCGCACACTATGCAACAGCCAGCGACATAAAGGCATGTGTGGTAGAAAGATTTAACCGTACGCTGAAAACTAAAATGTGGAGGTATTTTACAGCTAAAAACATTAAATAATTTGAACAGTAATTCACATCATCATCTCATAACAAAATAATCTAAGGCAACTACTTGCATTCAGTGACTTGATTTTTTAAATGAAAACCAGGGATATCTTTTGTTTTGCAGTCCATATCTCATTAAAAATATCTAATGTTAGTAACTATTAAAGAAAGAATGGGGACAATTCTGATTAAACCAGTTCAATACGCATTATTCTTATTCTTATCATTCTTTATGAGCGCAGTAATGGTAAGGTATCTAATTACTTATTTATCTAGTATTCCATCACATAATAACAGAGATGGTCAAACTGAAGTAGAGACATGGCAGAAATCCTACAATGAAGTGGGAACAGTGAAGGGGAAGTCTCTTTGAAGAGGGTAATAGTAGTTTAAAGATCTTAATGCCCCTTGATCATATCTTTTTTTATTTTAAAAAGACTGTTTCTCTAAAAGGCAAGTTTTGTGATTTTTAAGACTTTTTTTTACAGACACTCGGCAGATTTGTGTGTAATTCTCTCACAAAGGAACAGTAAGTCTCTTACTTTTTTTGATAGTGTTTTTTTATGTATGACAACTTTACAACTGGTAGAAAGTTAAGTACTTTTTCTGAGCAGATTTTCTTTAAGACTGTGACTCTTAACAAACCAACCCCCCGAGAGACAGACATACTCACCCCCTGTTCAATGTTTTTTTTTGTAGGACTTCAAGATATGTTGCATGTCATGCATAAACACGGTGTCATCTTTCTTGAAACTAACGTGCTGTCCGTTTTACAAACAAGTTATGTTTATGCTTCTTCATCCTCTGAATGTTCCTCCTATTGTGAAGAGGGACCTCTTCACAATAACAATCAAGGTGGATCTGTGAAATGAAACACCTCTTCCCAAAGCGTGACTACCCTATTGAGGGCATGTGTCTAGGGCAGTAGGGTCTAAATCGAGGGGCCAGATATACTAACATGCAGAACGTACGGTATGTTTGAAAAAGACTAACCATTTATCCAGTTCAAGCTGTCTTTAAGATGTGACATCGCGCTCTGACTATTTCCCATAAAATCGTGACAAACTATTACTTGTTCTTACATTTGACCTCTTGCTGCTTGGTTGAAAATGATAGATGAAAAATAACTATTTTAAAAAGAGTCAAACCACAAATGTTTTAAGATTGTTACAAAATGTAAAAATAAAAAAGATATTCATTAATTTGTATTGAATTGAGTTTTCTTTTTTGATTTTCAACATACTATATGACTTTTACATATTTTCTGACGTACTATACTTTTTTGACTTTTTTCTGTAGAATCTTGACAAAACTATTACAGTACTTGTTCTTAAATGATGACCTATTGCTGGAGATGAGATGAAAAAGCTACAACGCTTAAAGAACTTTTTTCTAAAAACTCTCAATTCTATAACTGACTACCACCATTCAACGCAATAAGCCCCACCCTCCGCTCAGCCAATCATCTACAACGAAGGACTGTTTTCAACTAAACAACCATTACACAATGAAAATGTGTTTTATTTTTGCTTTCATATATAGTAACAGTATTGTAAACGAAACATTTAAAGTGGTCCTGGAATCTTCATTTTTCAGAAACATTCTGTAACATTACCGAAGAAATTACACTTACTCTTTTTCTTGTGTTACCAAGATACTTTTAGATACAGTTTGGTGTCTGAAAACTGAAAATGGTTGAATATGAAGTACTTTATAAGGAATTCGGATTCTTTTAAAGGCAGATTTTGGCTTTTTTTTTCTCTGGCCAAGATACTTTTAGACACACTTTGGTGTATGCAACACTTGTTCAGTTAAACAATGGGTTTTTTTTCTGATAAACTTACATATTTTAGTTATTTTATGTTACCAAGATACTTTGAGATACACCCTGATGTACGCAACACTTAACAAAGGGTATAATATGAAGTACTTGGTAAGGAAGGGGTTTTTCTTTAAGGGTGCAGAACTTTAGAACAGGGTAAAATATTCATTAAATTGTATTGAATTGAGTTTTCTTTTTTGATTTTCAACATACTATTTGTACACAATGACTTTTCCATATTTCTGATAAACTATACTTTTGACTTTTTTCCGTAAAATCATGACAAACTATGACTTATTCTTAAATGTCACCTATTGCTGGAGATGAGATGAAAAAGCTACAACGCTTAAAGAACTTTTTTCTAAAAACTCTCAATTCTATAATTGACTCCTCCATTCAACGCAATGAGCCCCACCCTCCACTCAGCAAATCATCTAAAACGAAGGACCTCACTAAGACGATCGTTGTAAACTAGCCATGGAGCAGAGAAAAGCCAAGACTCCCCCCGCGAGTTGCAGTCAGAGTCCACCAGCAACACCACCATGTGGGAAACCCGAATCTTGCAGTACTACTGCTGCTGATGCTACTCCTCGGGTCAAGAAGTCTCAGTTTAGGGACACAGTGAAATCGGAGTTGTTTCATATTCTGGAGATGGTGATGTATCGGTACAGAAAAGAAATCTGCAAAGAATGCCGACGCAGTAACCCCGACCAGAGGCAACACGATTGTCGGAATGACATGCCCGATTTCTTCTTCAGAAACAATTACAAAGCGTTAATGAAAAGACTTTGGCTCGCCGACTTCGTTGCAGTGATTGACCAGAGTCTTATTGAAAAAGGCATTTGCGAGGATAAACTGAAGATAGGACGCGCTTCGGAAGCCTTTCTGCACAAGCTTGTAAAATGCAGATGCCTCAAGGAGAGACTTGAAATATCCATACAGAGTTGGATGGAGAAGAAGAAGACTAACAAACAGCAGTCGGATGGAGAAGAAGCCAGGGACTTGTTCAATGCAGTGACTTTTTTCTTTAAGTAAAATAAAAATGGGAAATTACTCTGCAAAACGCTCTGTATATATTGATCATAATGTAGTCCTTACCCGTTTAATAAGTGTGATGATGGGGACGATTGAAAACAGAACGAGTAGTGACCCCCGTGTAAAAAGAATGGCCGAAGTTTGTAAACTGAAAGACATTTTGGATATCGTTCGTTCTGGCAGTACTATTCCGGGTCATTGGGAAACGATTGTAAACGAAACATTTAAAGTGGTCCTGGAATCTTCATTTTCCAGAAACATTCTGTAACATTATCTCAGAAATGAAACAAACATCAAAAGTGTATCATGTGCTCTCATTGTATGCTCTGTTTGTAGATGTAATGCATCTTTGCGTCGAAAACAGCATACACGTGAATATTTTGACTGAAGTGAAAAAACTCCATCACGATATCTCCAGTAATATGGGGAATGCTAAGCTGGAGACTGTCCTGGGGATGCTACAATCAGTATAACTATTGATTTTGTGTGTGAAAAAAAGAAAAAAAAGTGTTTTTTACATCTAAAAACTGTTGTCATCATTATAGCAAGGGAGCGTGTCTGATACATGTGTATTACAGTCCTTCTTGTTGTTGTGTTTTCAGTGTTTTCTGTGTGTCTGTACACACAAAGCACACTTCATTATCTACTTTTCAGCTTTTTTAAAAGAAAAGTGCATCTTTCAGTAACTTTACCAGAGAATTTAAGCATACATCTGTCAAATGTTCAAAAACCTTGTTTCACTGAAATACCCTCAAAATGACAAACTGCCATTATTACGAAATCTCCTCAAGCAGAGTACTTTCTACAGATGAAGCCTTCCCACTAAACGCAATATGCCCCACCCACTCAGCAAATCATATAAAACTAAGGACGACCGTTAAAAACTAGCCATGGATCTGAGAAAAACCAAGTCTGATGTAGCCTGCCCTTATTATCACCAGGATAATGGATATGGGCTTAATGACTGGATGTTACAAAGTAGGGGAGAGGATGTTCCCGAAGAAGAGCTCTCGTCTATATCATATCCATGTAAGGTCTTTAGGACAAAAGAGGACCATGATAACATGACATATGAAGAATATCTTTCTTTAAAAGATGGTATTATAGATAACCTTTATAGAAACAGTATATCTCATGCCACTCGCCAAGATCGCAAACGACAATTAGCAGAAAAGAATAGAAAAAGTAAAGAAAAACGAAGAAAAAGAAAAAGCAAACGCAGAATGCGAATCTCTCGGGGGGTTGGTTTGTTAAGAGTCACAGTCTTAAAGAAAATCTGCTCAGAAAAAGTACTTAACTTTCTACCAGTTGTAAAGTTGTCATACATAAAAAAACACTATCAAAAAAAGTAAGAGACTTACTGTTCCTTTGTGAGAGAATTACACACAAATCTGCCGAGTGTCTGTAAAAAGTCTTAAAAATCACAAAACTTGCCTTTTAGAGAAACAGTCTTTTTAAAAAAAAAGATACGATCAAGGGGCATTAAGATCTTTAAACTACTATTACCCTCTTCAAAGAGACTTCCCCTTCACTGTTCCCACTTCATTGTAGGATTTCTGCCATGTCTCTACTTCAGTTTGACCATCTCTGTTATTATGTGATGGAATACTAGATAAATAAGTAATTAGATACCTTACCGTTACTGCGCTCATAAAGAATGATAAGAATAAGAATAATGCGTATTGAACTGGTTTAATCAGAATTGTCCCCATTCTTTCTTTAATAGTTACTAACATTAGATATTTTTAATGAGATATGGACTGCAAAACAAAAGATATCCCTGGTTTTCATTTAAAAAATCAAGTCACTGAATGCAAGTAGTTGCCTTAGATTATTTTGTTATGAGATGATGTGAATTACTGTTCAAATTATTTAATGTTTTTAGCTGTAAAATACCTCCACATTTTAGTTTTCAGCGTACGGTTAAATCTTTCTACCACACATGCCTTTATGTCGCTGGCTGTTGCATAGTGTGCGATACCTTTTTTCTTTAACAAGTTTTGAAGAACTTTATTAAAGAATTCTTTCCCCGCGTCTGTTTGCAACTTTTAGGCATCTCGCTGTGTGTTAAGACTGTATCAAAAGTATGTATCTTGCTCAGATAAATATTCTCTGACTTTCTATATATATTTTAAGTATATTACCTACCACCCTCTGTTTAACACATGGTTGTCTCCATAGGGGGTTTATGGTTTTCTCCATAGGGGGTCTGGGGTTTTACCCCTCCCTTATCCTTTAGCATGAAAAAGGCTGACTTTCTAAAATATCTGTTTTTTATATGTTTTACTTTGATTTGGAGCACCCAATGGATGGTTGTAAGTTGTTACCGGTGTCTCGCTGATTAAATCCATATCCAGACGTCTCTTGGCCATTTTCTCTCACTTGAAAAATATTTAACAGTGAGGCTGGCTTCTTATTTCAGACTAGATGGGGTGAGGGGCTGGGGAATGTGTGTGTGTGTGTGTGTTCCCCCTCCTCTACCATATGTTTTTTTTTACCATCGTGTCCTGTTAACAAGAACAGTCAGTGTCGCTTTAACACTACGAGGTCCATACGTTTCTCCATTCTTCAGACTGTAGAAATGTAGTTCATTAGCCATATAGCTGAATATATAACCCCAAACATCGCCATTTTTTAGAGTCCATTCTTCGTGAAGTTCTTCGGCTGTAGGCGTCTGAACCCGGCATACAAACTTCATTCGTTTCTTGATTGGAGCACCCAATGGATGGCTGTAAGTTGTTACCGGTGTCTCGCTGATTAAATCCATATCCAGACGTCTCTTGGCCATTTTCTCTCACTTGAAAAATATCTAACAGTGAGGCTGGCTTCTCCTTTCAGACAGATGGGTGAGGGGGCGGGGAATGTGTGTGTGTGTGTGTGTGTGTGTGTGTGTGTGTTCCCCCTCCTCCATATGTTTTTACCATCGTGTCCTGTTAACAAGAGCAGAGATGTTTAAAGAATATATATGTTTGTTTTTAGATGCTTTAATTAATCTCATGTTATTTGCAAGTATTTGCAAGTTACATTCAATATTATATGCAGGATTAACCACACAGGAAGTGGTTAGGAGGCAGGACATATATCCTATACATATTAATTGATTGAAACAACGGCATTTTATTTTTCTCATTTTTTTAATTTTTATTTACATTTTTTAATTTAATTTGTATTTAAATTTTTATTTATTTAATTTGTAATTAATTTAATTTAATTAATATTTTTATTAATTTTTGATTTAATTTGATTTAATTTGCCAAAAAGGGGCGGGGCGACCTGTCACATTTATGAATACTAATGAGATTGAAACAGCATCAGTACTACTACTCCCAAGGACCCCTTACAGGGGCATAGGGGCAATATAGGGAACAATTTAAACAGTGGATGTTGTGATATATCAGCCGGGGTGAGACGAGACAAACCACACATGGACTACAGAAGGACACGGAAGGACACATGGTACAGTTTATATTATTCTTGGTCTTTTTTCAATAACATATTTCAAAGGTTCTGGATTTGTTTACAAATCTAGAAACTAAATACAGAAACTAGGATGATATGAAGATCTCAAGTCAAAAATAATTGTGATAAATGAGACAGAACTGGCCTGTCTGTGAGCACATGTTGTGTTGGTTTGGTTCTTCTGATAAAGGTGTGAATATCTAAATAATATACCAACATATGCTATTGTCATTAGTTGTGTCCCTGTTCTTCAAGCTAAGGCTAAATTAACAACTCTTGGCTCACAGAGTGGGAACATGAGACCCATTTTTATATATAAAATATAAATGTGTTTTAATTTTATCATTTATTTATAATTTATTTTAAATATAAAAATATAATAAAATAAATGGAAATATATACACCGGCAAATATTTATTATAAATACCTTGTGTGTATAGCTATTGCTTTATCTGCTTAATGTTACTTTCATATGAAAGTCCATGATTATAAGTATGCAGTATCATAACTACATCTTTGAAGTTTATAAAAAACCAAACCGTTTGAAAATTGGTCGAAAATTGAGCAAGCTATGGTTATTTAAAAAGTAAACCATAATGTTATGAATGAGAGAACTGCCTGTGGCAAGATGGCGGCCAAGTGGCGACGTCGGTCTCCATTGGCCAGCAGCGCGGGTGAGTCATCTAGTGTTTATATATATCTATGTGAACGACTGTGTGAAACAGGAAGTGAACGACTGTGTGAAACAGGAAGTGAACGACTGTGTGAAACAGGATGTGAACGACTGTGTGAAACAGGATGTGAACGACTGTGTGAAACAGGAAGTGAACGACTGTGTGAAACAGGAAGTGAACGACTGTGTGAAACAGGAAGTGAACGACTGTGTGAAACAGGAAGTGAACGACTGTGTGAAACAGGATGTGAACGACTGTGTGAAACAGGAAGTGAACGACTGTGTGAAACAGGAAGTGAACGACTGTGTGAAACAGGAAGTGAACGACTGTGTGAAACAGGATGTGAACGACTGTGTGAAACAGGAAGTGAACGACTGTGTGAAACAGGAAGTGAACGACTGTGTGAAACAGGAAGTGTACGACTGTGTGAAACAGGAAGTGTAGGACTGTGTGAAACAGGAAGTGAAGGACTGTGTGAAACAGGAAGTGTACGACTGTGTGAAACAGGAAGTGAACGACTGTGTGAAACAGGAAGTGAAGGACTGTGTGAAACAGGAAGTGTACGACTGTGTGAAACAGGAAGTGAACGACTGTGTGAAACAGGAAGTGAACGACTGTGTGAAACAGGAAGTGAACGACTGTGTGAAACAGGAAGTGAACGACTGTGTGAAACAGGAAGTGAACGACTGTGTGAAACAGGAAGTGAACGACTGTGTGAAATAGGAAGTGTAGGACTGTGTGAAACAGGAAGTGTAGGACTGTGTGAAACAGGAAGTGAACGACTGTGTGAAACAGGAAGTGAACGACTGTGTGAAATAGGAAGTGTAGGACTGTGTGAAACAGGAAGTGTAGGACTGTGTGAAACAGGAAGTGAACGACTGTGTGAAACAGGAAGTGAAGGACTGTGTGAAACAGGAAGTGAACGACTGTGTGAAACAGGAAGTGAACGACTGTGTGAAACAGGAAGTGTACGACTGTGTGAAACAGGAAGTGAACGACTGTGTGAAACAGGAAGTGAAGGACTGTGTGAAACAGGAAGTGTACGACTGTGTGAAACAGGAAGTGAACGACTGTGTGAAACAGGAAGTGTACGACTGTGTGAAACAGGAAGTGTAGGACTGTGTGAAACAGGAAGTGAACGACTGTGTGAAACAGGAAGTGTAGGACTGTGTGAAACAGGAAGTGAACGACTGTGTGAAACAGGAAGTGAACGACTGTGTGAAATAGGAAGTGTAGGACTGTGTGAAACAGGAAGTGTACGACTGTGTGAAACAGGAAGTGAACGACTGTGTGAAACAGGAAGTGTACGACTGTGTGAAACAGGAAGTGTACGTACAGCTGGTGAGGTCGGGGGGGCTGTATCTGTCGGCCTGTTGGATGTACTGGGCGTTGGGCGTGGAAACCTTCAGGTACACCACCTCACCCGTGTTCTTCAGAGCCACCACCGCGTCCTCGTGAAGCACGTCCTCCAGGGACACGTGGTTCACCTGGGGTCAGAGGTCAGAGGTCAGAGGTCATTATTAGTGAAGCACGTCCTCCAGGGACACGTGGTTCACCTGGGGTCAGAGGTCAGAGGTCAGAGGTCATTATTAGTGAAGCACGTCCTCCAGGGACACGTGGTTCACCTGGGGTCAGAGGTCAGAGGTCAGAGGTCATTATTAGTGAAGCACGTCCTCCAGGGACACGTGGTTCACCTGAGGTCAAACAACAGGGGATGACTCTCTGTCGGCTCCCAGACCGTAGTCGAGGAGGGGATGACCCTCTGTCGGCTCCCAGACCGTAGTCCAGGAGGGGATGACCCTCTGTCGACTCCCAGACCGTAGTCGAGGAGGGGATGACCCTCTGTTGGCTCCCAGACCGTAGTCGAGGAGGGGATGACCCTCTGTCGCTCCCAGACCGTAGTCCAGGAGGGGATGACCCTCTGTCGGCTCCCAGACCGTAGTCGAGGAGGGGATGACCCTCTGTCGGCTCCCAGACCGTAGTCCAGGAGGGGATGACCCTCTGTCGGCTCCCAGACCGTAGTCGAGGAGGGGATGACCCTCTGTCGGCTCCCAGACCGTAGTCGAGGAGGGGATGACCCTCTGTCGGCTCCCAGACCGTAGTCCAGGAGGGGATGACCCTCTGTCGGCTCCCAGACCGTAGTCGAGGAGGGGATGACCCTCTGTTGGCTCCCAGACCGTAGTCGAGGAGGGGATGACTCTCTGTCGGCTCCCAGACCGTAGTCCAGGAGGGGATGACCCTCTGTCGGCTCCCAGACCCGAGTCGGGGAGGGGATGACCCTCTGTCGGCTCCCAGGGCAGAAGCAACACGCTTCAGGTGCAATAACCCACTTTAGCTTAAATGACTGGAGAGAGGCGAGCTCTTCTTGGGAGGCCGTTGCATTTATTTAGCTGTTCTTCTGTTTCACAAAATACATCACAGACCTCTGTGTCCTCACTGTCGCTCTACCATCCACACACACACACACACACACACACACACACACACACACACACACACCCCTCTCCCTCTCCCTCTCCCTCTTAAAGGGACAGCGATCTCATCTCACTCTGCATGACCCTGACTTCAGAACGTGTGTTCTGGAGAATCACAGAACGGACGATCGTCCTTATTATTATGCCGTTTAAACCAATTGTTTTAAATTAAAATTCGACATCATGTAAGTTGCGCTGACAGGTCCACACACTGCTTCCCCGCAGCGCGGCCCCCCCCGCCCTCCGGTTGAGTTGACAGTTCACGAGCGCCGAGCTCCTCAACCCCCCCCTCCCCCCGTTGATCATTCACGATCGTATCCCAAAGCATACGCGATGTTGAAGCTCCAAAGAGCCGGAGGTGAATATATATTATACATATTATATATATATTTACGTACCGCCAGTATCTTGTCCCCGATCTGCAGGCGTCCGTCTCGGTGTGCTGCCCCCCCCTCGATGATCTTAGTGACGTAGATGCTGTTGTCTCCCGGGACGTGTTGGTTTCCTGCTCCGCCCGCGATGCTGAAGCCCAGACCTGCAGGGCGTTAAAAACAGGAACCATCAGCTGGAGGTGTTGGGAAGACACTGAGTGTCCTCTTCCAACATGAGAGTAGCATGCTAACAAAGGTATCAGCTGTAGCTGTGAACATGAGAGTAGCATGCTAACAAAGGTATCAACTAGCTGTGAACATGAGAGTAGCATGCTAACAAAGGTATCAGCTGCAGCTGTGAACATGAGAGTAGCATGCTACAAAGGTATCAGCTGCAGCTGTGAACATGACAGGATTTGTGATGACCCAGAAGAGCATCAGGACTGCTTGAGGCAGATGATAGCTCTGTGATTAACATGATGACTCAGGAACTAGTCTCTGTATGTGATGACTCCTTCCCTTCTGGAGAGGATCACAGACACATGGACCCTGAGGTTCAAGCTCAAGCCGGAGACCAGGGAGAGTTCATTGTATTAAGATTTTTGAGAAAAAGTCAGAATTTTTGATGAGAAAAAGTCAGAAATTTTTTAGAAAAAGCCAGAATTTGGAAATTGTTGAGAACAAATTTGAATGTTGAAAAAAATCTGAAATTTGTGAGAAAGTCAGAATTGGAGAAAAAGCCAGAATTTGGAGATTTTTAGAAAAAGTCAAAAAATAGAAACTTTTGAGAAAAAGTCAACATTTTTTGAAAAAGTCAGAATTTGAAGATCTTAAGAAAAAAGTCAGGATTTTGAGAAAAAAGTGAGGATTTTGAGAAAAAAGTCAGGATTTTGAGCTTATCTGAATTGCTGCGGCTGTACTGATAGTAACTACAATACAAGATGTCCGTATATATCTATATATATATATATACATATATACATATGTATTATATTAAGTGTCACGATCCGTCACGATCCGATTTTATTTTGTATTTGCGTGCATTTCCTATTTGGAAAGTGGCAATGTGCTGATAGTGGTGATTTTATTTTGGAATTCTTAGCGTGCACTTCCTGTACTGACAGTGGAGGTGTCCTGAGAGTGTAGCTGCTTTAAAGAGTACCTGACCTCCCTTTATATTAATAGAACAATAATGTCATTGTTAGCTAATGAATGTTTCCATGGTGACATGACAAAGTTTCCATTGGTCCCTCTTCTTTAGAGAAGACCAGGAAGTGATGGATACACAGATCGTGTTCAAATCAATAGGCACGCAATGACTCTAAAGAATAATGACCACGCCACCAAACACACATTCAGACTAAAGGAACCAGCTGTTTGGAGAATGAGAGAAGTAGAAAGTACAGGTATTTGTGTTCAACATGTAAGAAGTAGAAAGTACAGGTATTTGAGTTCAACATGTAAGAAGTAGAAAGTACAGGTATTTGAGTTCAACATGTAAGAAGTAGAAAGTACAGGTATTTGAGTTCAACATGTGAGAAGTAGAAAGTACAGGTATTTGAGTTCAACATGTAAGAAGTAGAAAGTACAGGTATTTGTGTTCAACATGAGAGAAGTAGAAAGTACAGGTATTTGAGTTCAACATGTGAGAAGTAGAAAGTACAGGTATTTGAGTTCAACATGTGAGAAGTAGAAAGTACAGGTATTTGAGTTCAACATGTGAGAAGTAGAAAGTACAGGTATTTGAGTTCAACATGTGAGAAGTAGAAAGTACAGGTATTTGTGTTCAACATGTAAGAAGTAGAAAGTACAGGTATTTGTGATTCAACATGTAAGAAGTAGAAAGTACAGGTATTTGTGTTCAACATGTGAGAAGTAGAAAGTACAGGTATTTGGGTTCAACATGAGAGAAGTAGAAAGTACAGGTATTTGGGTTCAACATGTAAGAAGTAGAAAGTACAGGTATTTGGGTTCAACATGTAAGAAGTAGAAAGTACAGGTATTTGTGTTCAACATGTAAGAAGTCAAAGTAAAAAGTTGTAAGAAAAATAAGTAGTGGAGTAAAGTACTGATACCAGAAACATGTACTTAAGTACAGTAACTAAGTATTTGTACTCCACTTCTTCCCACCTGTGCAGGTCAAAGGTCACTTCCTGCCTACCTTTGGGGCCCTTCATCAGTTTGATCTGCGTGATGCGTTCGCTGGCCGGGCGCCGCCGCAGGACGTACAGCCGCACCACTGGCCCCGCCTCCTTCAGGGCCTCCACGGCCAGGGAGTGCGTCACCTCGCGCACGTCTACGTCATTCACGAACACGATGCTGTCATTCACCCTGCAGACAGGAAGGATCCTCAGGTCAGGGGGGAAGCAGGTCAATGTGGAAACAAAGCCGTCTCCTAGCATTGAGCTACAAAAAGCTACAAACACAATCCGTCCGACTGGAAAAGGTTTGCAGGTTTCTGTAGTTACTTTAAGGAAAAGGAAATGTTAGGATGAGAGAGACATGGTCTAACAAACAGGTAATTCTGTTCATTCCGTGAGTCAAGTAAGGTTAAACCTCGTATCATCATCATCAATCATCAATCAGATGCTGTTGGTAGCTGTTCATGTGGTTAGATATGTACATTGTAATCCCTGTAATGATGCTGCATGATGTCCTTTTGTTGTTCTGTTGTTTATGTCTTCTCGTGGAACCTACTGCTGCAGGTCTCCCTTGAAAAAGAGATCATTGATCTCAATGGGATTTTACCTGGATAAATAAAGGGTTTTGAATTGAATTTGAATTGAAGTACAAAAGTTTAAAATAGTGTCAACTACACAAACTCTTCATGAGGTCAAAAAGAAAAACAATGTATTGTTCAGAAAAGGCTCTACGTTACATTAGCATTTATAACCCGTTTGTTGTGATGCTAACAAACAAAGACAACGTTGGCCTCATAGCGTAGCTAACAGTGCGTCTAGTTGTCAGCAGGATGATTGACAGGTAAAGAACAGGTAAAGAACAGGCGTACCGCAGGCGGCCGTCCTGAGCGGCGGCTCCTCCCGGGATGATCTTAGTGATGAAGATGGACGGGTCGTCTCCAATGTGAGGGTTGTCGGTCCCTCCAGCGATACTGAAGCCCAGACCAGAGTTTCCCTGAACACAACACAACATTAGTACACCGTAACAGCAACTAAATATTAGTACACCGTAACAGCAACTAAACATTAGTACACCGTAACAGCAACTAAATATTAGTACACCGTAACAGCAACTAAACATTAGTACACCGTAACAGCAACTAAACATTAGTACACCGTAACAGCAACTAAATATTAGTACACCGTAACAGCAACTAAATATTAGTACACCGTAACAGCAACTAAACATTAGTACACCGTAACAGCAACTAAATATTAGTACACCGTAACAGCAACTAAACATTAGTACACCGTAACAGCAACACAACATTAGTACACCGTAACAGCAACACAACATTAGTACACCGTAACAGCAACTAAACATTAGTACACCGTAACAGCAACACAACGTTAGTACACCGTAACAGCAACACAACATTAGTACACCGTAACAGCAACTAAATATTAGTACACTGTAACAGCAACACAACATTAATACACCGTAACAGCAACACAACATTAGTACACCGTAACAGCAACTAAATATTAGTACACCGTAACAGCAACACAATATTAGTACACCGTAACAGCAACACAACATTAGTACACCGTAACAGCAACTAAACATTAGTACACCGTAACAGCAACACAACATTAGTACACCGTAACAGCAACACAACATTAGTACACCGTAACAGCAACTAAACATTAGTACACCGTAACAGCAACACAACGTTAGTACACCGTAACAGCAACACAACATTAGTACACCGTAACAGCAACAAACATTAGTACACCGTAACAGCAACACAACATTAGTACACCGTAACAGCAACACAACATTAGTACACCGTAACAGCAACACAACATTAGTACACCGTAACAGCAACACAACATTAATACACCCTAACAGCAACACAACATTAATACACTGTATCAGCAACACAACATTAGTACACCGTAACAGCAACACAACATGAATACACCATAACAGCAACACAACATTAATACACCCTAACAGCAACACAACATTAATACACCCTAACAGCAACACAACATTAATACACTGTATCAGCAACACAACATTAGTACACCGTAACAGCAACACAACATGAATACACCATAACAGCAACACAACATTAATACACCCTAACAGCAACACAACATTAATACACCGTAACAGCAACACAACATTAGTACACCGTAACAGCAACACAACATTAGTACACCGTAACAGCAACACAACATGAATACACCCTAACAGCAACACAACATTAATACACCCTAACAGCAACACAACATTAATACACTGTAACAGCAACACAACATTAATACACCCTAACAGCAACACAACATTAATACACTGTAACAGCAACACAACATTAGTACACCGTAACAGCAACACAACCTTAGTACACCGTAACAGCAACACAACATTAATACACCCTAACAGCAACACAACATTAATACACCCTAACAGCAACACAACATTAATACACCCTAACAGCAACACAACATTAATACACCCTAACAGCAACACAATATTAATACACTGTAACAGCAACACAACATTAATACACCGTAACAGCAACACAACATGAATACACCCTAACAGCAACACAACATGAATACACCCTAACAGCAACACAACATGAATACACCCTAACAGCAACACAACATTAATACACTGTAACAGCAACACAACATTAGTACACCGTAACAGCAACACAACATTGGTACACCGTAACAGCAACACAACCTTAGTACACCGTAACAGCAACACAACATTAATACACTGTAACAGCAGCACAACATTAATACACCCTAACAGCAACACAACATTAATACACCCTAACAGCAACACAACATTAATACACCGTAACAGCAACACAACATTAGTACACCGTAACAGCAACACAACCTTAGTATACCGTAACAGCAACACAACATTAATACACTGTAACAGCAACACAACATTAATACACTGTAACAGCAACACAACATTAATACACCCTAACAGCAACACAACATTAATACACTGTAACAGCAACACAACATTAGTACACCGTAACAGCAACACAACATTAATACACTGTAACAGCAACACAACATTAGTACACCGTAACAGCAACACAACATTGGTACACCGTAACAGCAACACAACATTAATACACTGTAACAGCAACACAACATTAATACACCCTAACAGCAACACAACATTAATACACTGTAACAGCAACACAACATTAATACACTGTAACAGCAACACAACATTAATACACCCTAACAGCAACACAACATTAATACACCGTAACAGCAACACAACATTAATACACTGTAACAGCAACACAACATTAATACACCCTAACAGCAACACAACATTAATACACCGTAACAGCAACACAACATTAATACACCGTAACAGCAACACAACATTAGTACACCGTAACAGCAACACAACATTAGTACACCCTAACAGCAACACAACATTAATACACCGTAACAGCAACACAACATTAGTACACCGTAACAGCAACACAACATTAGTACACCGTAACAGCAACACAACATTGGTACACCGTAACAGCAACACAACCTTAGTACACCGTAACAGCAACACAATATTAATACACTGTAACAGCAACACAACATTAATACACCGTAACAGCAACACAACATTAATACATCGTAACAGCAACACAACATTAATACACCGTAACAGCAACACAACATTGGTACACCGTAACAGCAACACAACATTAGTACACCGTAACAGCAACACAACATTAATACACCGTAACAACAACACAACATTAATACACCGTAACAGCAACACAACATTAATACACCCTAACAGCAACACAACATTAGTACACCGTAACAGCAACACAACATTACACTGTAACAGCAACACAACATTAATACACCCTAACAGCAACACAACATTAGTACACCGTAACAGCAACACAACATTAATACACTGTAACAGCAACACAACATTAATACACCGTAACAGCAACACAACATTAATACACCCTAACAGCAACACAACATTAATACACTGTAACAGCAACACAACATTAATACACCCTAACAGCAACACAACATTAATACACCCTAACAGCAACACAACATTAATACACCCTAACAGCAACACAACATTAATACACCCTAACAGCAACACAACATTAATACACCGTAACAGCAACACAACATTAGTACACCGTAACAGCAACACAACATTAATACACCCTAACAGCAACACAACATTAATACACCGTAACAGCAACACAACATTAGTACACTGTAACAGCAACACAACATTAATACACCCTAACAGCAACACAACATTAGTACACCGTAACAGCAACACAACATTAGTACACCGTAACAGCAACACAACATTAGTACACCGTAACAGCAACACAACATTAGTACACTGTAACAGCAACACAACATTAATACACCCTAACAGCAACACAACATTAGTACACCGTAACAGCAACACAACATTAGTACACTGTAACAGCAACACAACATTAATACACCCTAACAGCAACACAACATTAATACACCCTAACAGCAACACAACATTAATACACTGTAACAGCAACACAACATTAATACACCGTAACAGCAACACAACATTAATACACTGTAACAGCAACACAACATTAATACACCGTAACAGCAACACAACATTAATACACCCTAACAGCAACACAACATTAATACACTGTAACAGCAACACAACATTAATACACTGTAACAGCAACACAACATTAATACACCGTAACAGCAACACAACATTAATACACCCTAACAGCAACACAACATTAGTACACCCTAACAGCAACACAACATTAATACACCGTAACAGCAACACAACATTAATACACCCTAACAGCAACACAACATTAATACACTGTAACAGCAACACAACATTAATACACCCTAACAGCAACACAACATTAATACACTGTAACAGCAACACAACATTAATACACCCTAACAGCAACACAACATTGGTACACCGTAACAGCAACACAACATTAATACACCCTAACAGCAACACAACATTAGTACACCGTAACAGCAACACAACATTAATACACCCTAACAGCAACACAACATTAATACACCGTAACAGCAACACAACATTAATACACCCTAACAGCAACACAACATTAGTACACCGTAACAGCAACACAACATGAATACACCGTAACAGCAACACAACATTAATACACCCTAACAGCAACACAACATTAATACACCCTAACAGCAACACAACATTAATACACCGTAACAGCAACACAACATTAATACACCCTAACAGCAACACAACATTAGTACACTGTAAAAGCAACACAACATTAGTACACCCTAACAGCAACACAACATTAATACACCGTAACAGCAACACAACATGAATACACCGTAACAGCAACACAACATTAGTACACCGTAACAGCAACACAACATTAATACACTGTAACAGCAACACAACATTAATACACCGTAACAGCAACACAACATTAATACACTGTAACAGCAACACAACATTAATACACCGTAACAGCAACACAACATTAGTACACTGTAAAAGTAACACAACATTAGTACACCCTAACAGCAACACAACATTAATACACCGTAACAGCAACACAACATTAATACACCCTAACAGCAACACAACATTAATACACCGTAACAGCAACACAACATTAATACACCGTAAACAGCAACACAACATTAGTACACCGTAACAGCAACACAACATTAATACACCGTAACAGCAACACAACATTAGTACACCGTAACAGCAACACAACATTAATACACCGTAACAGCAACACAACATTAATACACCGTAACAGCAACACAACATTAATACACCGTAACAGCAACACAACATTAATACACCGTACGCAACACAACATTAATACACTGTAAAAGCAACACAACATTAGTACACCGTAACAGCAACACAACATTAATACACCGTAACAGCAACACAACATTAATACACCGTAACAGCAACACAACATTAATACACCGTAAACAGCAACACAACATTAGTACACCGTAACAGCAACACAACATTAATACACCGTAACAGCAACACAACATTAATACACCGTAACAGCAACACAACATTAGTACACCGTAACAGCAACACAACATTAATACACTGTAACAGCAACACAATATTAATACACCGTAACAGCAACACAACATTAATACACTGTAACAGCAACACAACATTAATACACCGTACAGCAACACAACATTAATACACTGTAAAAGCAACACAACATTAGTACACCGTAACAGCAACACAACATTAATACACCGTAACAGCAACACAACATTAATACACCGTAACAGCAACACAACATTAATTCTGATTGTGTCTCCGTGCAGAAACAGCATTGAGCGTCAGGTTAAAGTTCAGCACTTTGATTTCTGAGAGGTTTCCTAAAATAACCAGCGGCACGATAAAAATAACTCTGCTGTCAGACTTTATATCTGAGTGTGAAATCAGCCCCAACACAAATAACTCACCGTCTGTGTGTGTGCGTGTGTGTGTGTGTGTGTGTGTGTGTGTGTGTGTCTGTGTGCGC
>CM070441.1:432287-444787 GCA_036324595.1 Champsocephalus gunnari
ACCAGAACCAAGACCTCCTGCAACTACAGAGACCAGAACCAAGACCTCCTGCAGCTAGAGAGACCAGAACCAAGACCTCCTGCAACTAGAGAGACCAGAACCAAGACCTCCTGCAGCTACAGAGACCAGAACCAAGACCTCCTGCAGCTACAGAGACCAGAACCAAGACCTCCTGCAGCTACAGAGACCAGAACCAAGACCTCCTGCAGCTACAGAGACCAGAACCAAGACCTCCTGCAACTAGAGAGACCAGAACCAAGACCTCCTGCAGCTACAGAGACCAGAACCAAGACCTCCTGCAGCTACAGAGACCAGAACCAAGACCTCCTGCAACTAGAGAGACCAGAACCAAGACCTCCTGCAACTAGAGAGACCAGAACCAAGACCTCCTGCAGCTACAGAGACCAGAACCAAGACCTCCTGCAACTACAGAGACCAGAACCAAGACCTCCTGCAACTAGAGAGACCAGAACCAAGACCTCCTGCAGCTACAGAGACCAGAACCAAGACCTCCTGCAGCTACAGAGACCAGAACCAAGACCTCCTGCAGCTACAGAGACCAGAACCAAGACCTCCTGCAGCTACAGAGACCAGAACCAAGACCTCCTGCAGCTACAGAGACCAGAACCAAGACCTCCTGCAGCTACAGAGACCAGAACCAAGACCTCCTGCAGCTACAGAGACCAGAACCAAGACCTCCTGCAGCTACAGAGACCAGAACCAAGACCTCCTGCAGCTACAGAGACCAGAACCAAGACCTCCTGCAGCTACAGAGACCAGAACCAAGACCTCCTGCAGCTACAGAGACCAGAACCAAGACCTCCTGCAACTACAGAGACCAGAACCAAGACCTCCTGCAGCTACAGAGACCAGAACCAAGACCTCCTGCAACTACAGAGACCAGAACCAAGACCTCCTGCAGCTACAGAGACCAGAACCAAGACCTCCTGCAGCTACAGAGACCAGAACCAAGACCTCCTGCAACTACAGAGACCAGAACCAAGACCTCCTGCAGCTACAGAGACCAGAACCAAGACCTCCTGCAGCTACAGAGACCAGAACCAAGACCTCCTGCAACTAGAGAGACCAGAACCAAGACCTCCTGCAGCTACAGAGACCAGAACCAAGACCTCCTGCAGCTACAGAGACCAGAACCAAGACCTCCTGCAGCTACAGAGACCAGAACCAAGACCTCCTGCAACTAGAGAGACCAGAACCAAGACCTCCTGCAACTAGAGAGACCAGAACCAAGACCTCCTGCAGCTACAGAGACCAGAACCAAGACCTCCTGCAGCTACAGAGACCAGAACCAAGACCTCCTGCAACTAGAGAGACCAGAACCAAGACCTCCTGCAACTAGAGAGACCAGAACCAAGACCTCCTGCAGCTACAGAGACCAGAACCAAGACCTCCTGCAGCTACAGAGACCAGAACCAAGACCTCCTGCAACTAGAGAGACCAGAACCAAGACCTCCTGCAGCTACAGAGACCAGAACCAAGACCTCCTGCAGCTACAGAGACCAGAACCAAGACCTCCTGCAGCTACAGAGACCAGAACCAAGACCTCCTGCAACTAGAGAGACCAGAACCAAGACCTCCTGCAACTAGAGAGACCAGAACCAAGACCTCCTGCAGCTACAGAGACCAGAACCAAGACCTCCTGCAACTAGAGAGACCAGAACCAAGACCTCCTGCAACTAGAGAGACCAGAACCAAGACCTCCTGCAACTAGAGAGACCAGAACCAAGACCTCCTGCAACTACAGAGACCAGAACCAAGACCTCCTGCAACTAGAGAGACCAGAACCAAGACCTCCTGCAACTAGAGAGACCAGAACCAAGACCTCCTGCAGCTACAGAGACCAGAACCAAGACCTCCTGCAGCTACAGAGACCAGAACCAAGACCTCCTGCAACTAGAGAGACCAGAACCAAGACCTCCTGCAACTACAGAGACCAGAACCAAGACCTCCTGCAACTAGAGAGACCAGAACCAAGACCTCCTGCAACTAGAGAGACCAGAACCAAGACCTCCTGCAGCTACAGAGACCAGAACCAAGACCTCCTGCAGCTACAGAGACCAGAACCAAGACCTCCTGCAGCTACAGAGACCAGAACCAAGACCTCCTGCAGCTACAGAGACCAGAACCAAGACCTCCTGCAACTAGAGAGACCAGAACCAAGACCTCCTGCAGCTACAGAGACCAGAACCAAGACCTCCTGCAGCTACAGAGACCAGAACCAAGACCTCCTGCAACTAGAGAGACCAGAACCAAGACCTCCTGCAACTAGAGAGACCAGAACCAAGACCTCCTGCAGCTACAGAGACCAGAACCAAGACCTCCTGCAACTACAGAGACCAGAACCAAGACCTCCTGCAACTAGAGAGACCAGAACCAAGACCTCCTGCAGCTACAGAGACCAGAACCAAGACCTCCTGCAGCTACAGAGACCAGAACCAAGACCTCCTGCAACTAGAGAGACCAGAACCAAGACCTCCTGCAACTACAGAGACCAGAACCAAGACCTCCTGCAACTACAGAGACCAGAACCAAGACCTCCTGCAGCTACAGAGACCAGAACCAAGACCTCCTGCAACTAGAGAGACCAGAACCAAGACCTCCTGCAGCTACAGAGACCAGAACCAAGACCTCCTGCAACTAGAGAGACCAGAACCAAGACCTCCTGCAACTAGAGAGACCAGAACCAAGACCTCCTGCAGCTACAGAGACCAGAACCAAGACCTCCTGCAACTAGAGAGACCAGAACCAAGACCTCCTGCAGCTACAGAGACCAGAACCAAGACCTCCTGCAGCTACAGAGACCAGAACCAAGACCTCCTGCAACTAGAGAGACCAGAACCAAGACCTCCTGCAACTAGAGAGACCAGAACCAAGACCTCCTGCAACTACAGAGACCAGAACCAAGACCTCCTGCAACTAGAGAGACCAGAACCAAGACCTCCTGCAACTAGAGAGACCAGAACCAAGACCTCCTGCAACTACAGAGACCAGAACCAAGACCTCCTGCAGCTAGAGAGACCAGAACCAAGACCTCCTGCAGAGGACCAGCACAGACCAAAACCTTTAGACAAAACACTTTCATGAGGGGGGGTCCCGCTTCTTTAGAAACATGTATATTGAATCACAGCAAAATCCAGATCCATGCTTCTACGTGATCCTGGGGTCAAACTCACGTGAGTAACAGCCCACAAACACGTCTTTAAGGACCTCAAGGACCTTGAAAACCTTGACAAGTCCTCTCCAACTTCCCAAAGGCCTCTCAAACAGTTATCAGAGACACACACACCTGCTTGCTGCCTGCGATCTGCGATCTACGGAGGCCTGCTCCCACCTGTAGAGGCCTGCTCCCACCTGTAGAGGCCTGCTCCCACCTGCAGAGGCCTGCTCCCACCTGTAGAGGCCTGCTCCCACCTGCAGAGGCCTGCTCCCACCTGTAGAGGCCTGCTCCCACCTGCAGAGGCCTGCTCCCACCTGTAGAGGCCTGCTCCCACCTGTAGAGGCCTGCTCCCACCTGCAGAGGCCTGCTCCCACCTGCAGAGGCCTGCTCCCACCTGTAGAGGCCTGCTCCCACCTGTAGAGGCCTGCTCCCACCTGCAGAGGCCTGCTCCCACCTGCAGAGGCCTGCTCCCACCTGCAGAGGCCTGCTCCCACCTGTAGAGGCCTGCTCCCACCTGTAGAGGCCTGCTCCCACCTGCAGAGGCCTGCTCCCACCTGCAGAGGCCTGCTCCCACCTGTAGAGGCCTGCTCCCACCTGCAGAGGCCTGCTCCCACCTGCAGAGGCCTGCTCCCACCTGTAGAGGCCTGCTCCCACCTGTAGAGGCCTGCTCCCACCTGCAGAGGCCTGCTCCCACCTGCAGAGGCCTGCTCCCACCTGCAGAGGCCTGCTCCCACCTGCAGAGGCCTGCTCCCACCTGTAGAGGCCTGCTCCCACCTGCAGAGGCCTGCTCCCACCTGCAGAGGCCTGCTCCCACCTGCAGAGGCCTGCTCCCACCTGCAGAGGCCTGCTCCCACCTGCAGAGGCCTGCTCCCACCTGCAGAGGCCTGCTCCCACCTGTAGAGGCCTGCTCCCACCTGTAGAGGCCTGCTCCCACCTGTAGAGGCCTGCTCCCACCTGCAGAGGCCTGCTCCCACCTGTAGAGGCCTGCTCCCACCTGCAGAGGCCTGCTCCCACCTGCAGAGGCCTGCTCCCACCTGTAGAGGCCTGCTCCCACCTGTAGAGGCCTGCTCCCACCTGCAGAGGCCTGCTCCCACCTGCAGAGGCTGCACTGGAGAGGTTTTTACCCCGGAGTCGTCGCGGAGAGACGGAGTGGATCCACGCTTCGGGCTTGGCCTGCTTCCACCGGGCGTGTGCTGCTGTGTGCAGGAGGATTTTACCACCGCTGGGGCCTGCTCCCACCTGTCCTGGTTCTGCTGTTGCAGAGGCCTGCTCCCACCTGTCCTGGTTCTGCTGTCACAGAGGCCTGCTTTCCCCTCGTGGATACCACGGAGGGACCGGAGCGCTTCCACGCTTGAGCCTTCTGTTCCCACAGCACTCAGTAGCAATGATTTGATGTGCTTTTTTAACCATAACATTGTTACTCTTTGAAACAAAATGAATGACCTCTTGCCTTCGACCAGTATAGTGTTATCAACAGCTCCCGAATCGTAAGTTCTAATATTACACTAGATAGTAAACTAGAATGCTTTCAGCCATTAACCTTGAACAATTACATTCAATGATTCTCTCTTCTAAACCATCAACGTGCATGTTAGACCCAATTCCAACTAAGCTGTTGAAGGAAGTTTTTCCATTAATTAGCACTTCTTTATTAAATATTATGAATATGTCTTTATTATCAGGCTATGTTCCACAATCATTCAAAGTAGCAGTGATAAAACCGCTTCTTAAAAAGCACAACCTCCATCCAGAGGTTTTAGCCAACTATAGACCTATTTCTAATCTTCCGTTCCTCTCAGAGATTCTTGAGAAAGCGGTCGCTAAGCAGCTGTTACTTAAAAAACAATGATTTATCTGAAGATTTTCAGTCTGGCTTTAGAACACATCATAGCACAGAGACAGCTCTGGTTAAAGTCACACATGACATTCTAATAGCCTCAGACAAGGGACTTGTCTCTATTCTTGTTCTGCTCGATCTCAGTGCTGCATTTGATACTATCGACCATGATATCCTATTGCAAAGACTAGAGCACTTGGTTGGCATACAGGGAACTGCTTTAGGCTGGTTTAGGTCCGATCTATCTGAACGCTCTCAGTTTGTACGTGTCAACGATGAATCTTCCACGCAAACCAAAGTTAGCCATGGAGTGCCACAGGGCTCAGTGCTCGGACCTATTTTGTTCACATTATATATGCTTCCGTTAGGCAATACTATAAGGAATCATTCTGTAAACTTTCATTGTTATGCGGATGATACTCAACTATATTTATCAATCAAGCCTGATGAAATTAATCATCTAAATAAAATTCAAGACTGCCTTAAGGACTTAAAAACGTGGATGACCTTAAACTTTTTGATGTTAAACACGACCAAAACTGAAGTTATTGTACTTGGCCCGAAGAATCTACGAAACAAACTATCTAAAGATATACTAACTATGGATGGCATTAATTTGGCCTCCAGTGAGACTGTAAGGAATCTTGGTGTTATATTTGATCAGGATTTATCCTTTAACGCCCACATAAAATCAATCTCAAGGACCGCCTACTTCCATCTACGTAACATTGCAGAAATCAGGCATATCTTGCCTCAAAGCGATGCAGAGAAACTAGTCCATGCATTTGTTACTTCTAGGCTGGATTATTGTAACTCTTTATTATCAGGGAGTACCAAGAAGTCAATCAAGTGGCTTCAGCTGATTCAAAATGCTGCGGCTCGTGTACTAACCAGAGTTAGGAAAAGGGACCACATTACTCCTGTTCTGGCTGCCTTACACTGGCTCCCTATAGAACACAGGATAGAATTTAAAATTCTTCTTCTCGCCTACAAAGCCCTTAATGGGCAGGCGCCATCTTACCTTAAAGAACTCATTATACCCTGCTGGCCTACTAGGGCATTGCGTTCCAAGAATGCAGGGTTGTTGGTTGTTCCTCGAGTCTCTAAAAGTACAATGGGAGCCAGAGCCTTTTCTTATCAAGCTCCACATTTGTGGAATCAGCTTCCAGTCTGTGTTCGGGCGGCAGACACCCTATCCGTTTTTAAGAGTGCGCTGAAGACCTTCCTTTTTGATAAAGCTTATAGTTAGGGCTGATTAGATTCAGCCCCTAGTTTTGCTGATATAGGCTTAGTCTGTCACAGTTCTGATGTCGACCTCGATCAGCCTCTACAGTTGTGCTATCATGTCTTTCTGCTTCATTATGTTCTTCCTGTGTGTCTGCAGGGCTCTCTCACACACACACACACACACACACACACACACACACACACACACACACACACACACACACACACACACACATCAGCTAATCAATCATATATCTAATCTGAAATACTCAGGTGAGGCTGTTTCTCTGACAAACCACAAGTACCTATTCAAGGACCCCTTGAACTTTTAAAAGTGTGTGTGTGTGTGTGTGTGTGCGTGTGTGCGTGTGCGTGTGTGCGTGTGTGTGTGTGTGTGTGTGTGTGTGTGTGTGTGTGTGTGTACGTACGGTGAGAGCTGCAGGGTGTGTGTATCTGTCCAGGTGTGTGTGGCTCAGCTCGGTGCTGCGTCCGTGGGTCATGTGACCGGGGCTGGGATCGGCAGGCAAAGTCTCATCGTCCTGGTAACGGTACTTCTGCAGAGACACAGCACATTGGCTGTTAGCACGTTAGCATGTTAGCACCATTGAATACACATGTTAGCATGTCAGCAGTAGCATGTTAGCAGATGTGTGTAAAGACCCAACCAGAGCTAAACCCAGTCAGACCTAACCAGAGCTAAACCCAACCAGAGCTAAACCCAGCCAGACCCAACCAGAGCTAAACCCAACCAGAGCTAAACCCAGCCAGACCCAACCAGAGCTAAACCCAACCAGAGCTAAACCCAGTCAGACCTAACCAGAGCTAAACCCAACCAGAGCTAAACCCAGCCAGACCCAACCAGAGCTAAACCCAACCAGAGCTAAACCCAGCCAGACCCAACCAGAGCTAAACCCAACCAGAGCTAAACCCAGCCAGACCCAACCAGAGCTAAACCCAGCCAGACCCAACCAGAGCTAAACCCAGCCAGACCCAACCAGAGCTAAACCCAACCAGAGCTAAACCCAGTCAGACCTAACCAGAGCTAAACCCAACCAGAGCTAAACCCAGCCAGACCCAACCAGAGCTAAACCCAACCAGAGCTAAACCCAGCCAGACCCAACCAGAGCTAAACCCAGCCAGAGCTAAACCCAGCCAGACCCAACCAGAGCTAAACCCAGTCAGACCCAACCAGAGCTAAACCCAGTCAGACCCAACCAGAGCTAAACCCAACCAGAGCTAAACCCAGCCAGACCCAACCAGAGCTAAACCCAGTCAGACCCAACCAGAGCTAAACCCAGCCAGACCCAACCAGAGCTAAACCCAGTCAGACCCAACCAGAGCTAAACCCAGTCAGAGCCAACCAGAGCTAAACCCAGCCAGACCCAACCAGAGCTAAACCCAGCCAGACCCAACCAGAGCTAAACCCAACCAGAGCTAAACCCAGCCAGACCCAACCAGAGCTAAACCCAGCCAGACCCAACCAGAGCTAAACCCAGTCAGACCCAACCAGAACTAAACCCAGCCAGAGCTAAACCCAGTCAGACCCAACCAGAGCTAAACCCAGTCAGACCCAACCAGAGCTAAACCCAGTCAGACCCAACCAGAGCTAAACCCAGTAAGAGCCAACCAGAGCTAAACCCAGCCAGACCCAACCAGAGCTAAACCCAGCCAGACCCAACCAGAGCTAAACCCAGCCAGACCCAACCAGAGCTAAACCCAACCAGAGCTAAACCCAACCAGAGCTAAACCCAGTCAGACCCAACCAGAGCTAAACCCAGCCAGACCCAACCAGAGCTAAACCCAGCCAGACCCAACCAGAGCTAAACCCAGCCAGACCCAACCAGAGCTAAACCCAACCAGACCCAACCAGAGCTAAACCCAGTCAGAGCCAACCAGAGCTAAACCCAGCCAGACCCAACCAGAGCTAAACCCAGTCAGACCCAACCAGAGCTAAACCCAGCCAGACCCAACCAGAGCTAAACCCTAGTCAGACCCAACCAGAGCTAAACCCAACCAGAGCTAAACCCAGCCAGACCCAACCAGAGCTGAACCCAGTCAGACCCAACCAGAGCTAAACCCAGCCAGACCCAACCAGAGCTAAACCCAGTCAGACCCAACCAGAGCTAAACCCAGTCAGAGCCAACCAGAGCTAAACCCAGCCAGACCCAACCAGAGCTAAACCCAGTCAGACCCAACCAGAGCTAAACCCAGTCAGAGCCAACCAGAGCTAAACCCAGCCAGACCCAACCAGAGCTAAACCCAGCCAGACCCAACCAGAGCTAAACCCAGCCAGACCCAACCAGAGCTAAACCCAACCAGAGCTAAACCCAACCAGAGCTAAACCCAGTCAGACCCAACCAGAGCTAAACCCAGCCAGACCCAACCAGAGCTAAACCCAGCCAGACCCAACCAGAGCTAAACCCAGCCAGACCCAACCAGAGCTAAACCCAGCCAGACCCAACCAGAGCTAAACCCAGTCAGAGCCAACCAGAGCTAAACCCAGCCAGACCCAACCAGAGCTAAACCCAGTCAGACCCAACCAGAGCTAAACCCAACCAGAGCTAAACCCAGCCAGACCCAACCAGAGCTAAACCCAGTCAGACCCAACCAGAGCTAAACCCAGCCAGACCCAACCAGAGCTAAACCCAGTCAGACCCAACCAGAGCTAAACCCAGTCAGAGCCAACCAGAGCTAAACCCAGTCAGACACAACCAGAGCTAAACCCAGCCAGACCCAACCAGAGCTAAACCCAGTCAGACCCAACCAGAGCTAAACCCAGCCAGACCCAACCAGAGCTAAACCCAGTCAGACCCAACCAGAGCTAAACCCAGTCAGACCCAACCAGAGCTAAACCCAGTCAGACCCAACCAGAGCTAAACCCAGCCAGACCCAACCAGAGCTAAACCCAGCCAGACCCAACCAGAGCTAAACCCAACCAGAGCTAAACCCAGCCAGACCCAACCAGAGCTAAACCCAGCCAGACCCAACCAGAGCAAAACCCAGTCAGACCTAACCAGAGCTAAACCCAGTCAGACCCAACCAGAGCTAAACCCAGTCAGACCCAACCAGAACTAAACCCAGTCAGACCCAACCAGAGCTAAACCCAGCCAGAGCTAAACCCAGTCAGACCCAACCAGAGCTAAACCCAGTCAGACCCAACCAGAGCTAAACCCAGTCAGACCCAACCAGAGCTAAACCCAGTCAGACCAACCAGAGCTAAACCCAGCCAAACCCAACCAGAGCTAAACCCAGTCAGACCCAAGCAGAGCTAAACCCAGCCAGACCCAACCAGAGCTAAACCCAGCCAGACCCAACCAGAGCTAAACCCAGTCAGACCCAACCAGAGCTAAACCCAGCCAGACCCAACCAGAGCTAAACCCAGTCAGAGCCAACCAGAGCTAAACCCAGCCAGACCCAACCAGAGCTAAACCCAGTCAGACCCAACCAGAGCTAAACCCAGTCAGAGCCAACCAGAGCTAAACCCAGCCAGACCCAACCAGAGCTAAACCCAGCCAGACCCAACCAGAGCTAAACCCAGCCAGACCCAACCAGAGCTAAACCCAACCAGAGCTAAACCCAACCAGAGCTAAACCCAGTCAGACCCAACCAGAGCTAAACCCAGCCAGACCCAACCAGAGCTAAACCCAGCCAGACCCAACCAGAGCTAAACCCAGCCAGACCCAACCAGAGCTAAACCCAGCCAGACCCAACCAGAGCTAAACCCAGTCAGAGCCAACCAGAGCTAAACCCAGCCAGACCCAACCAGAGCTAAACCCAGTCAGACCCAACCAGAGCTAAACCCAACCAGAGCTAAACCCAGCCAGACCCAACCAGAGCTAAACCCAGTCAGACCCAACCAGAGCTAAACCCAGCCAGACCCAACCAGAGCTAAACCCAGTCAGACCCAACCAGAGCTAAACCCAGTCAGAGCCAACCAGAGCTAAACCCAGTCAGACACAACCAGAGCTAAACCCAGCCAGACCCAACCAGAGCTAAACCCAGTCAGACCCAACCAGAGCTAAACCCAGCCAGACCCAACCAGAGCTAAACCCAGTCAGACCCAACCAGAGCTAAACCCAGTCAGACCCAACCAGAGCTAAACCCAGTCAGACCCAACCAGAGCTAAACCCAGCCAGACCCAACCAGAGCTAAACCCAGCCAGACCCAACCAGAGCTAAACCCAACCAGAGCTAAACCCAGCCAGACCCAACCAGAGCTAAACCCAGCCAGACCCAACCAGAGCTAAACCCAGTCAGACCCAACCAGAGCTAAACCCAGTCAGACCCAACCAGAGCTAAACCCAGTCAGACCCAACCAGAACTAAACCCAGTCAGACCCAACCAGAGCTAAACCCAGCCAGAGCTAAACCCAGTCAGACCCAACCAGAGCTAAACCCAGTCAGACCCAACCAGAGCTAAACCCAGTCAGACCCAACCAGAGCTAAACCCAGTCAGACCAACCAGAGCTAAACCCAGCCAAACCCAACCAGAGCTAAACCCAGTCAGACCCAAGCAGAGCTAAACCCAGCCAGACCCAACCAGAGCTAAACCCAGCCAGACCCAACCAGAGCTAAACCCAGTCAGACCCAACCAGAGCTAAACCCAGCCAGACCCAACCAGAGCTAAACCCAGTCAGACCCAACCAGAGCTAAACCCAGTCAGAGCCAACCAGAGCTAAACCCAGTCAGACCCAACCAGAGCTAAACCCAGCCAGACCCAACCAGAGCTAAACCCAGCCAGACCCAACCAGAGCTAAACCCAGTCAGACCCAACCAGAGCTAAACCCAGCCAGACCCAACCAGAGCTAAACCCAACCAGAGCTAAACCCAACCAGAGCTAAACCCAACCAGACCCAACCAGAGCTAAACCCAGCCAGACCCAACCAGAGCTAAACCCAGCCAGACCCAACCAGAGCTAAACCCAACCAGACCCAACCAGAGCTAAACCCAGCCAGACCCAACCAGAGCTAAACCCAGCCAGACCCAACCAGAGCTAAACCCAACCAGAGCTAAACCCAACCAGACCCAACCAGAGCTAAACCCAGCCTGACCCAACCAGAGCTAAACCCAATCAGACCCAACCAGAGCTAAACCCAGTCAGAGCCAACCAGAGCTAAACCCAGCCAGACCCAACCAGAGCTAAACCCAGCCAGACCCAACCAGAGCTAAACCCAACCAGAGCTAAACCCAGCCAGACCCAACCAGAGCTAAACCCAGCCAGAGCTAAACCCAACCAGAGCTAAACCCAACCAGACCCAACCAGAGCTAAACCCAGCCAGACCCAACCAGAGCTAAACCCAGTCAGACCCAACCAGAACTAAACCCAGTCAGACCCAACCAGAGCTAAACCCAGCCAGAGCTAAACCCAGTCAGACCCAACCAGAGCTAAACCCAGTCAGACCCAACCAGAGCTAAACCCAGTCAGACCCAACCAGAGCTAAACCCAGTCAGACCAACCAGAGCTAAACCCAGCCAAACCCAACCAGAGCTAAACCCAGTCAGACCCAAGCAGAGCTAAACCCAGCCAGACCCAACCAGAGCTAAACCCAGCCAGACCCAACCAGAGCTAAACCCAGTCAGACCCAACCAGAGCTAAACCCAGCCAGACCCCACCAGAGCTAAACCCAGTCAGACCCAACCAGAGCTAAACCCAGTCAGAGCCAACCAGAGCTAAACCCAGTCAGACCCAACCAGAGCTAAACCCAGCCAGACCCAACCAGAGCTAAACCCAGCCAGACCCAACCAGAGCTAAACCCAGTCAGACCCAACCAGAGCTAAACCCAGCCAGACCCAACCAGAGCTAAACCCAACCAGAGCTAAACCCAACCAGAGCTAAACCCAACCAGACCCAACCAGTGCTAAACCCAGCCAGACCCAACCAGAGCTAAACCCAGCCAGACCCAACCAGAGCTAAACCCAACCAGACCCAACCAGAGCTAAACCCAGCCAGACCCAACCAGAGCTAAACCCAGCCAGACCCAACCAGAGCTAAACCCAACCAGAGCTAAACCCAACCAGACCCAACCAGAGCTAAACCCAGCCAGACCCAACCAGAGCTAAACCCAGCCTGACCCAACCAGAGCTAAACCCAATCAGACCCAACCAGAGCTAAACCCAGTCAGAGCCAACCAGAGCTAAACCCAGCCAGACCCAACCAGAGCTAAACCCAGCCAGACCCAACCAGAGCTAAACCCAACCAGAGCTAAACCCAGCCAGACCCAACCAGAGCTAAACCCAGCCAGAGCTAAACCCAACCAGAG
>CM070441.1:454787-474787 GCA_036324595.1 Champsocephalus gunnari
GTGTGTGTGTGTGTGTGTGTGTGTGTGTGTGTGTGTGTGTGTGTGTGTGTGTGTGTGTGTGTCGCTTAAGAGGAAAAGATGCCTGGTGTTGTTGTTATTACTGTCTAACCCTGGTCCGCCCAGTAGTCATAGTCAGATCGCTCCTCCTGCTGATCTCAAAGCTAGGTCTGGGTTTCATCCACTTGAATGTGCGCAGTCTGTTAGGTAAACTAGATGCTGTCCGTATCTGGGCTCGACTGACGCTGACGTCATTGTCTTATCTGAAACATGGCTGAATAAGTCTCTTCTGGCCTCTGACGTTGCCTTAATGGTTTCAATGTGCATCGTTCCGACCGGCCTCATGAAGGTTCAGAATAAGTTCAGTGTATCCACATTAGTTTCCAAATCCATCAGTAAGACATTTGAATGTTTAGCCTTAAATATAGAAGTGGCAAAGGGTCAAAGGTCATGGTGGTGGGCTGCTACAGACCCCCCTCAGCTGGCAAGGACTCCTTGTCTTCACTAGCTAGTCTTTTATCACAGCTAGACTACGAGGACATAGAGCTGCTTGGAGGTTTGAGCTGGGACTGGTTAACTGCAGAGTCAGAGGATTTAAAAACCTTTGTATCTCTCTGAATGTTACTCAGAGTGTGGACAGTCCGACTCGCCCTGACATCAAGTCCCTGATGAATCCTCCCTATTTATCTCATTCTAACTAATGCTCCCCATAAATACTCATCTGTGGGAGCATTAGAGAATGATGTGAGCGATCTCTGTGCTGTAGCCACCATCAGGGACACTACGGTCCAAAAGGTTAAACCTCGCATCACAAAGAGAGACCGAACGCTTTGTGGAGCAGGGTTTGGATCCAGCCTGATCTCACCAGAGTGCGTGACTCCACCACGACCCCTTAACACCACAATGCGTGGTGGAGTCACGAACTCTGCTACATTCACGTGTCGGCACCACGCACACAACCCCAATGTGAAGTGATGAGGCTCCTTTGTCGCGGTGCACACACGCATTTCTACACCGTCCCGCAGGGAGCTTTTATTCTATAAAACGTTTTTAAATCTACTTTATAGCGTGTAGTGACTCGCGGGAGGCTTCTTTTATTTTATTTGTATTCAGAATTATTTTAAATTTTTCGTCAGAATGTAAAAATTACATTAGTTACGAATTTGTGTTCTCAAAAAACAGTGCATTGTGGGTAATGCAACTGTGATTTGTATTAAATTAGTTAGGTATTTTCCCCCTTCGATTCGAGTCTTTGGACGGCAGAAGACACTACACTACCCAGAATCCTCAGCTATCGTTTGGGACTACACCATGTGCTTAGCTCGACAAACCCGTGATCAGTCCTCAAGCTCTGTGATTGGTTGACCTCCAACTGCATTCCATATGAAAAGGTTTCGTAAAAGAGAAGATCATACTCTATTCAGCAGTGCTGGCTTTACTCTCTGAAAGTCATCGCATGAAGGCATTGTAATAAATGGTGTAATGGCAATTTCCTTTCCTATGTCCTATATATTGTTGCCGTTACTTTCACAGAAGGGCTGAAGAGTGATCCAGACGCAGACAGATGAGTTTCCGGTCCTTTGTTGAAGTTTATAACGAGGTTTTATTCAGCTTTACATCCAGGGTTAATCGTACAGTTCTAGTTGTTGTGATGAGCGTCTGCCGGGCTGCTGGAATCGGTATGCTCTCTTCCTTCTGTGTCCCTCCTCTCCTGTCACCTATGACCTCTTTATATACACCCGGTGCAGCTGAACCCCGCCACCCAGTGTTCATAAATAATATTGGTGGATCAGGGGGCTGTCCCCCTGATCCACCATGTAGTCACTCACAGGGGGCTGTCCCCCTGATCCACCATGTAGTCACTCACAGGGGGCTGTCCCCCTGATCCACCATGTAGTCACTCACAGGGGGCTGTCCCCCTGATCCACCATGTAGTCACTCACAGGGGGGTCCCCCTGATCCACCATGTAGTCACTCACAGGGGGCTGTCCCCCTGATCCACCATGTAGTCACTCACAGGGGGCTGTCCCCCTGATCCACCATGTAGTCACTCACAGGGGGCTGTCCCCCTGATCCACCATGTAGTCACTCACAGGGGGCTGTCCCCCTGATCCACCATGTAGTCACTCAAAGGGGGATAGCCCCCTGATCCACCATGTAGTCACTCACAGGGGGATAGCCCCCTGATCCACCATGTAGTCACTCAAAGGGGGATAGCCCCCTGATCCACCATGTAGTCACTCACAGGGGGCTGTCCCCCTGATCCACCATGTAGTCACTCACAGGGGGCTATCCCCCTGATCCACCATGTAGTCACTCACAGGGGGCTGTCCCCCTGATCCACCATGTAGTCACTCAAAGGGGGATAGCCCCCTGATCCACCATGTAGTCACTCAAAGGGGGATAGCCCCCTGATCCACCATGTAGTCACTCAAAGGGGGATAGCCCCCTGATCCACCATGTAGTCACTCAAAGGGGGATAGCCCCCTGATCCACCATGTAGTCACTCAAAGGGGGATAGCCCCCTGATCCACCATGTAGTCACTCAAAGGGGGATAGCCCCCTGATCCACCATGTAGTCACTCAAAGGGGGATAGCCCCCTGATCCACCATGTAGTCACCCAAAGGGGGATAGCCCCCTGATCCACCATGTAGTCACTCAAAGGGGGATAGCCCCCTGATCCACCATGTAGTCACTCAAAGGGGGATAGCCCCCTGATCCACCATGTAGTCACCCAAAGGGGGATAGCCCCCTGATCCACCATGTAGTCACCCAAAGGGGGATAGCCCCCTGATCCACCATGTAGTCACCCAAAGGGGGATAGCCCCCTGATCCACCATGTAGTCACTCAAAGGGGGATAGCCCCCTGATCCACCATGTAGTCACTCAAAGGGGGATAGCCCCCTGATCCACCATGTAGTCACTCAAAGGGGGATAGCCCCCTGATCCACCATGTAGTCACCCAAAGGGGGATAGCCCCCTGATCCACCATGTAGTCACCCAAAGGGGGATAGCCCCCTGATCCACCATGTAGTCACCCAAAGGGGGATAGCCCCCTGATCCACCATGTAGTCACCCAAAGGGGGATAGCCCCCTGATCCACCATGTAGTCACCAAAGGGGGATAGCCCCCTGATCCACCATGTAGTCACCCAAAGGGGGATAGCCCCCTGATCCACCATGTAGTCACTCAAAGGGGGATAGCCCCCTGATCCACCATGTAGTCACTCAAAGGGGGATAGCCCCCTGATCCACCATGTAGTCACTCAAAGGGGGATAGCCCCCTGATCCACCATGTAGTCACTCAAAGGGGGATAGCCCCCTGATCCACCATGTAGTCACTCAAAGGGGGTATAGCCCCCTGATCCACCATGTAGTCACTCAAAGGGGGATAGCCCCCTGATCCACCATGTAGTCACCCAAAGGGGGATAGCCCCCTGATCCACCATGTAGTCACTCAAAGGGGGATAGCCCCCTGATCCACCATGTAGTCACCCAAAGGGGGATAGCCCCCTGATCCACCATGTAGTCACCCAAAGGGGGATAGCCCCCTGATCCACCATGTAGTCACTCAAAGGGGGATAGCCCCCTGATCCACCATGTAGTCACTCAAAGGGGGATAGCCCCCTGATCCACCATGTAGTCACCCAAAGGGGGATAGCCCCCTGATCCACCATGTAGTCACCCAAAGGGGGATAGCCCCCTGATCCACCATGTAGTCACTCAAAGGGGGATAGCCCCCTGATCCACCATGTAGTCACTCAAAGGGGGATAGCCCCCTGATCCACCATGTAGTCACTCAAAGGGGGATAGCCCCCTGATCCACCATGTAGTCACTCAAAGGGGGATAGCCCCCTGATCCACCATGTAGTCACTCAAAGGGGGATAGCCCCCTGATCCACCATGTAGTCACCCAAAGGGGGATAGCCCCCTGATCCACCATGTAGTCACTCAAAGGGGGATAGCCCCCTGATCCACCATGTAGTCACTCAAAGGGGGATAGCCCCCTGATCCACCATGTAGTCACTCAAAGGGGGATAGCCCCCTGATCCACCATGTAGTCACTCAAAGGGGGATAGCCCCCTGATCCACCATGTAGTCACCCAAAGGGGGATAGCCCCCTGATCCACCATGTAGTCACTCAAAGGGGGATAGCCCCCTGATCCACCATGTAGTCACTCAAAGGGGGATAGCCCCCTGATCCACCATGTAGTCACTCAAAGGGGGATAGCCCCCTGATCCACCATGTAGTCACTCAAAGGGGGATAGCCCCCTGATCCACCATGTAGTCACTCAAAGGGGGATAGCCCCCTGATCCACCATGTAGTCACTCAAAGGGGGATAGCCCCCTGATCCACCATGTAGTCACTCAAAGGGGGATAGCCCCCTGATCCACCATGTAGTCACTCAAAGGGGGATAGCCCCCTGATCCACCATGTAGTCACTCAAAGGGGGATAGCCCCCTGATCCACCATGTAGTCACTCAAAGGGGGATAGCCCCCTGATCCACCATGTAGTCACTCAAAGGGGGATAGCCCCCTGATCCACCATGTAGTCACTCAAAGGGGGATAGCCCCCTGATCCACCATGTAGTCACTCAAAGGGGGATAGCCCCCTGATCCACCATGTAGTCACTCAAAGGGGGATAGCCCCCTGATCCACCATGTAGTCACTCAAAGGGGGATAGCCCCCTGATCCACCATGTAGTCACTCAAAGGGGGATAGCCCCCTGATCCACCATGTAGTCACTCAAAGGGGGATAGCCCCCTGATCCACCATGTAGTCACTCAAAGGGGGATAGCCCCCTGATCCACCATGTAGTCACTCAAAGGGGGATAGCCCCCTGATCCACCATGTAGTCACTCAAAGGGGGCTGTCCCCCTGATCCACCATGTAGTCACTCACAGGGGGCTATCCCCCTGATCCACCATGTAGTCACTCAAAGGGGGATAGCCCCCTGATCCACCATGTAGTCACTCAAAGGGGGATAGCCCCCTGATCCACCATGTAGTCACTCAAAGGGGGATAGCCCCCTGATCCACCATGTAGTCACTCAAAGGGGGATAGCCCCCTGATCCACCATGTAGTCACTCAAAGGGGGATAGCCCCCTGATCCACCATGTAGTCACTCAAAGGGGGCTGTCCCCCTGATCCACCATGTAGTCACTCACAGGGGGCTATCCCCCTGATCCACCATGTAGTCACTCAAAGGGGGATAGCCCCCTGATCCACCATGTAGTCACTCAAAGGGGGCTATCCCCCTGATCCACCATGTAGTCACTCAAAGGGGGATAGCCCCCTGATCCACCATGTAGTCACTCAAAGGGGGCTATCCCCCTGATCCACCATGTAGTCACTCAAAGGGGGATAGCCCCCTGATCCACCATGTAGTCACCCAAAGGGGGATAGCCCCCTGATCCACCATGTAGTCACTCACAGGGGGCTATCCCCCTGATCCACCATGTAGTCACTCAAAGGGGGATAGCCCCCTGATCCACCATGTAGTCACTCAAAGGGGGATAGCCCCCTGATCCACCATGTAGTCACTCAAAGGGGGATAGCCCCCTGATCCACCATGTAGTCACCCAAAGGGGGATAGCCCCCTGATCCACCATGTAGTCACCCAAAGGGGGATAGCCCCCTGATCCACCATGTAGTCACCCAAAGGGGGATAGCCCCCTGATCCACCATGTAGTCACCCAAAGGGGGATAGCCCCCTGATCCACCATGTAGTCACCCAAAGGGGGATAGCCCCCTGATCCACCATGTAGTCACCCAAAGGGGGATAGCCCCCTGATCCACCATGTAGTCACTCAAAGGGGGATAGCCCCCTGATCCACCATGTAGTCACTCACAGGGGGATAGCCCCCTGATCCACCATGTAGTCACTCAAAGGGGGATAGCCCCCTGATCCACCATGTAGTCACTCAAAGGGGGATAGCCCCCTGATCCACCATGTAGTCACCCAAAGGGGGATAGCCCCCTGATCCACCATGTAGTCACTCAAAGGGGGATAGCCCCCTGATCCACCATGTAGTCACCCAAAGGGGGATAGCCCCCTGATCCACCATGTAGTCACTCAAAGGGGGATAGCCCCCTGATCCACCATGTAGTCACCCAAAGGGGGATAGCCCCCTGATCCACCATGTAGTCACTCAAAGGGGGATAGCCCCCTGATCCACCATGTAGTCACTCAAAGGGGGATAGCCCCCTGATCCACCATGTAGTCACTCAAAGGGGGATAGCCCCCTGATCCACCATGTAGTCACCCAAAGGGGGATAGCCCCCTGATCCACCATGTAGTCACCCAAAGGGGGATAGCCCCCTGATCCACCATGTAGTCACCCAAAGGGGGATAGCCCCCTGATCCACCATGTAGTCACTCAAAGGGGGATAGCCCCCTGATCCACCATGTAGTCACCCAAAGGGGGATAGCCCCCTGATCCACCATGTAGTCACCCAAAGGGGGATAGCCCCCTGATCCACCATGTAGTCACTCAAAGGGGGATAGCCCCCTGATCCACCATGTAGTCACTCAAAGGGGGATAGCCCCCTGATCCACCATGTAGTCACCCAAAGGGGGATAGCCCCCTGATCCACCATGTAGTCACCCAAAGGGGGATAGCCCCCTGATCCACCATGTAGTCACTCAAAGGGGGATAGCCCCCTGATCCACCATGTAGTCACTCAAAGGGGGATAGCCCCCTGATCCACCATGTAGTCACTCAAAGGGGGATAGCCCCCTGATCCACCATGTAGTCACTCAAAGGGGGATAGCCCCCTGATCCACCATGTAGTCACTCAAAGGGGGATAGCCCCCTGATCCACCATGTAGTCACCCAAAGGGGGATAGCCCCCTGATCCACCATGTAGTCACCCAAAGGGGGATAGCCCCCTGATCCACCATGTAGTCACTCAAAGGGGGATAGCCCCCTGATCCACCATGTAGTCACCCAAAGGGGGATAGCCCCCTGATCCACCATGTAGTCACCCAAAGGGGGATAGCCCCCTGATCCACCATGTAGTCACCCAAAGGGGGATAGCCCCCTGATCCACCATGTAGTCACCCAAAGGGGGATAGCCCCCTGATCCACCATGTAGTCACTCAAAGGGGGATAGCCCCCTGATCCACCATGTAGTCACTCAAAGGGGGATAGCCCCCTGATCCACCATGTAGTCACTCAAAGGGGGATAGCCCCCTGATCCACCATGTAGTCACCCAAAGGGGGATAGCCCCCTGATCCACCATGTAGTCACCCAAAGGGGGATAGCCCCCTGATCCACCATGTAGTCACTCAAAGGGGGATAGCCCCCTGATCCACCATGTAGTCACTCAAAGGGGGATAGCCCCCTGATCCACCATGTAGTCACCCAAAGGGGGATAGCCCCCTGATCCACCATGTAGTCACCCAAAGGGGGATAGCCCCCTGATCCACCATGTAGTCACTCAAAGGGGGATAGCCCCCTGATCCACCATGTAGTCACTCAAAGGGGGATAGCCCCCTGATCCACCATGTAGTCACTCAAAGGGGGATAGCCCCCTGATCCACCATGTAGTCACTCAAAGGGGGATAGCCCCCTGATCCACCATGTAGTCACTCAAAGGGGGATAGCCCCCTGATCCACCATGTAGTCACTCAAAGGGGGATAGCCCCCTGATCCACCATGTAGTCACTCAAAGGGGGATAGCCCCCTGATCCACCATGTAGTCACTCAAAGGGGGATAGCCCCCTGATCCACCATGTAGTCACTCAAAGGGGGATAGCCCCCTGATCCACCATGTAGTCACTCAAAGGGGGATAGCCCCCTGTGAGCTGCCATCGTCACACCGTGGGGTCTCTTTCATCACGGGTTGGTTCGATCAACACGTGATGGGATGTTTTCTTTCAGGTCAAATGCGATGTTTAACGGGAAATGGAAACACTTTTCAAACTGCTTTCCATGCGACGATATTCCCATGAGGAAATGTATTTATCTATTTCCAATGTAAACGATCGAGATACGCACACTTATTTTTTGAAATACGTGCCTAATGACCATGGGCGCTTCCATTGCTCCGGGACTTTCCCAGGGACGTCACTGAGTGGGTACGGCTTCCTGGGTACGCTTCCTGGGTACGGCTTCCTGGGTACGGCTTCCTGGGTACGCTTCCTGGGTACGGCTTCCTGGGTACGGCTTCCTGGGTACGGCTTCCTGGGTACGGCTTCCTGGGTACGGCTTCCTGGGTACGGCTTCCTGGGTACGCTTCCTGGGTACGGCTTCCTGGGTACGCTTCCTGGGTACGCTTCCTGGGTACGGCTTCCTGGGTACGCTTCCTGGGTACGGCTTCCTGGGTACGCTTCCTGGGTACGGCTTCCTGGGTACGCTTCCTGGGTACGCTTCCTGGGTACGGCTTCCTGGGTACGGCTTCCTGGGTACGCTTCCTGGGTACGGCTTCCTGGGTACGGCTTCCTGGGTACGGCTTCCTGGGTACGGCTTCCTGGGTACGCTTCCTGGGTACGCTTCCTGGGTACGACTTCCTGGGTACGGCTTCCTGGGTACGGCTTCCTGGGTACGGCTTCCTGGGTACGCTTCCTGGGTACGCTTCCTGGGCCAACGCTCGATAACAAACAACATGGCGTGCAATGCACCAGTAGTTTGTAAAAGAACACGGTCGTCGTCAGGAGTTTGTCGTATAGAACACGGTCGTCGTCAGGAGTTTGTCGTATAGAACACGGTCGTCGTCAGGAGTTTGTCGTATAGAACACGGTCGTCGTCAGGAGTTTGTCGTATAGAACACGGTCGTCGTCAGGAGTTTGTCGTATAGAACACGGTCGTCGTCAGGAGTTTGTCGCCCCAGGCTGCGCAAATGGATTTTATACGAAGAAGGAAGAAGTACATTTCCACAGGCTGCCACTAAAGGATGGGAAGCGGCTCAAAGTCCAGTCTGGACGCCGGGTTCAATACAAAACATCGGATTTGAAGCCAGGATCTGTTCCCACAATATTCGATTTCTCAACGTATGCAGTCGGGAACACCGACCGTCCCAGCACGTCGGCCGCGCAAGACAACGACAGTGTCAAAAAACGTGAAGTTGGAGCCACCATACGAGCTGCTTCAGCTGCCGAGAGAGAGGTAATACTGCAGCACGACCAGATCACTAGCTCACACATATTTACTGACACAGTGTGACCTTAATTAACGCAATGGCGTCCAAACTAAATGGTAGCTATTATTATGACGTACAATAGAGAATTGGGGGTGTTCTATAGCTCAACTAATTAAACTGGCATACACACGCTCATCTGTCAAACAGCCCTAAAGAGGCTAGTATTGCTGGACTAGGTGTTCAATGGATGGAATTGCAGGACCCAGAGCGCACACAGAGCGGACAGCAGATAACGGGATTGCAGTTGTATTGCTTGTAGATTATCAGAACATTTCAAAGGGGACACAGCCCCATTGGATATTACCCTATGGATTAACTACATCATCGTTGTTATCGCTGTAATGCCATTGAAGACAAGTTTAGACCAGACAATGAGGAAGGTAAGCCGTTAGCCTAGCGCATGTTAGTACCTAGCGCCACTTGTTTTGATGTACGTTTTTGTGGATAACCTCGCGAGTTTGTATCTTTCAGTGTTGAGGGGGGCACCGTTAGATTCTGTGTCTCCTTGCGATCATAAACGATGTGTTGGATGTGCAGCGAGGATAAGTAATAAGGGAGCTAGGAGTGATTTTCGGTGCAGTATTAGGTTAGCATTTTTCGCTCGGGGCTAATTCAGAGGCTCACTGTTAGCATTGTGTTTTTTTTTGAAAAAATAAATGAAAAAGATCAGTTAGATTAGTTTTTTCCCGTTATATGGATATAAAATATTCATAGTTTATTAAATATTAAGGTTCCTTAGACGTTGTTTCCTGCAAATGACGCAATTTCGGTTCCGTGGGGCCTAAGAGGATAACAGAGTATTCAGAGTTCAGAACCGTCGGTACTTCCGGCGGATTCCGGATCGTATGCCACTCTATTCGACCGAATCGGTTCATGAGCATAGGCCATGGGAAGGCTGGTAACTGTAGATGCTTCCACATCAATGCCATCTCCCGACGAATAGTCAAATTCATCGTTCAAAACGTCGATCTCATTGTAAAATTCCTCCATCGCTGCCATATCTGCCACGTTGTGTATGGATACCCGGAGCGAGGGCCCACCCAGTGACGTCCCCATTTGGACTCCCCTGATGGCGGCGGCCTGGTCCCGGAGTTCCCCACCCGGCCGGCGGATAATTAATTTTCTTTTGGCGAGTAATATCATATACAATAAATATTACGATCAATATCCATTGTAGAATATAGCTGTAATGGTGTTTCCTTTCCCCTTTAAGAGCTATTTGAAGGTGTTGTTGCAGGTGGTCCACACACACGAGGAACTCCACTTGATGTCACGGAGCAGACAGAAAGTATAACACACAGAATCTCATATGTTGTTGTGTTCATCATTTAAGATTTCTATTACTATGCACTCTGCAGACGATGGAGCAGAACTTTAGGGCCTCGTATACAGTTTGGGCCCCCCCCCCATCACATCAGATCCCACTTCAGGGCAGGGCTCCAATCACCTGCGCCTGAAAGCAGGGGATACAAGTGTGTGTGTGTGTGTGTGTGTGTGTGTGTGTGTGTGTGTGTGTGTGTGTGTGTGTGTGTGTGTGTGTGTGTGTGTGTGTGTGTGTGTGTGTGTGTGTGTGTGTGTGTGTGTGTGTGTGTGTGTGTGTGTGTGTGTGTGTGTGTGTGTGTGTGTGTGTGTGTGTGTGTGTGTGTGTGTGTGTGTGTAACGTTAAACCTTTTATTTGATGTGTTTTCTGTCAGGCAGTGAACAGGAAGTCTCTCTCCGTGATCTTTCTCCCGCACCCACGAGCCGCGTCCAATCAGACGCCTGCTCGGCCCTGAGAGCTCTTCTGATTGGCCGTAGCTCGGGAGAGGCAGGAGCTCAGCTCGGGACGTGATTGGCGGGATGTCGCGTTACTCAGATGGCCTCGCGGCTGGAGTATAAAGAGAGAAGATCGGGTTCTGGAGCGAGAAGAAGCAGCTAGCCTTAGCTAAGAGCTAATATGTAATATAACACACATTAACACACCAAACACACTCACACACACGCTCACACGCACGGTGCTCTGCAGGAGCGCGCTCTCACGCACTTTCTATCAAGCTGTGTGTGTGCAACAGAACTTCCTGCATGTTAGCAGGACGGGGCTAGCTGCAGAAGCTAACTGTTTACCAGGTTAGCTTTAATTATTCATGAGGGCGCTCCGTGATTGGTGAAGGCAGCGGAAAGGGCGGGGCTAGAGAAGAAGCGGTGAACTGTTCCTGCAGACAGTGAGTAAAAAAAGTACTAAAATACACTGTAAACATACTGTGTATATCAGTATAACTACTTATACTACACTGTAAACATACTGTGTATATCAGTATAACTACTTATACTACACTGTACACATACTGTGTATATCAGTATAACTACTTATACTACACTGTAAACATACTGTGTATATCAGTATAACTACTTATACTACACTGTACACATACTGTGTATAACTACTAATACTACACTGTACACATACTGTGTATAACTACTAATACTACACTGTACACATACTGTGTATAACTACTAATACTACACTGTACACATACTGTGTATAACTACTAATACTACACTGTACACATACTGTGTATAACTACTAATACTACACTGTACACATACTGTGTATAACTACTAATACTACACTGTACACATACTGTGTATATCAGTATAACTACTTATACTACACTGTACACATACTGTGTATAACTACTAATACTACACTGTACACATACTGTGTATAACTACTAATACTACACTGTACACATACTGTGTATAACTACTAATACTACACTGTACACATACTGTGTATAACTACTAATACTACACTGTACACATACTGTGTATATCAGTATAACTACTTATACTACACTGTAAACATACTGTGTATATCAGTATAACTACTTATACTACACTGTACACATACTGTGTATAACTACTAATACTACACTGTACACATACTGTGTATAACTACTTATACTACACTGTACACATACTGTGTATATCAGTATAACTACTTATACTACACTGTACACATACTGTGTATATCAGTATAACTACTTATACTACACTGTACACATACTGTCTATAACTACTAATACTACACTGTACACATACTGTGTATAACTACTAATACTACACTGTACACATACTGTGTATAACTACTAATACTACACTGTACACATACTGTGTATAACTACTTATACTACACTGTACACATACTGTGTATATCAGTATAACTACTTATACTACACTGTACACATACTGTGTATATCAGTATAACTACTTATACTACACTGTACACATACTGTCTATAACTACTAATACTACACTGTACACATACTGTGTATAACTACTAATACTACACTGTACACATACTGTGTATAACTACTAATACTACACTGTACACATACTGTGTATAACTACTAATACTACACTGTACACATACTGTGTACTTCAGTAGAATATCTTAAACCTGTTAATATACTTTTAAGCTCTTATAATACACAGTAAACTTTCCAAAGTATCTGGAGAGAGATTCATTTCATTTGAATTTAAAAGTTCATCTAATAAAGTGTTAAGAGTAAATTGTATATATTATATAGTAAGTAAAGTTATCGCACTCGTGTTTCCATATTGCTCATTATATTATATATTAATTGGTTTGTTAAAGTCCTGATGAATCTGATTGGCTCCGCCCCCTGTCTGTCACACTGACCCCTGTCTCTCTGTGATTGGCTGGTGTGTCCACAGGAGGAAGATGATCAGGATGTCATTGGACACAGAGACTGTCCTCCCTCATGAGGTCAGTCCCGCCGCTGTCAGCCTATCAGAGCAGTCGCAGCTGGCCAAGTCCCGCGCCCTACATGCCAAGAACGGCCTCCAGTTGCCCGGCAACAGCCATCCTGCCCCCGCCGGAGCTCAGCGAATCGCAAAGCGACGTTACTCGATGGGCGTCGGCTTCAAGGGGCTGGCCAAGCGTCGCCGGCGGGCCAACAGCGACAGCCAATCAGAATCCGTGCTGCCGAGCAACTTCCTGCTGGGCGGGAACATCTTCGACCCGCTGAACCTCAACTCGCTATTGGACGAGGACGTCAACAGGTGAGGGACTTATTTAGTTAGACCTCGTTGCGGACAGCAAGACCGTTGGTTTCATATCCAAGCTTTCTAAAATACTATGTTTAAATATGCTAAGGAGGCTTTATGTGATGCTCACCCTCAACATTTACTCCTGTTCCCTCAGGGCGACCAATCAGGAGACACCAAAGTGCTCGCCCCTGCCGCTGCGTGGCGGAGACCCTGTAGAGATCCTGGTTCCCCGTGACATCACAGACCCCCTGAACCTGAAAGGGGGGGGGCGGGGGGGAGGTGATGGAGGGGGGGTGCTGCTCTCCCCCCTGAAGAAGAGGAGGCACAGGACCAGACACCATGGGGGGGGGAGAGGGCAGGGGGGGGGGCGTACCTGCCCGGCTGTTCAGCTCCTCGGCCGCTCTCACAGGTGAGCAGCACCAAAGGCATGTGTTTAAATATGCGTCTGGGTTGCACAGGTGAGAAGTATTGGAGTACAAATACTTTGTTACTGTACTTAAGTACATGTTTCTGGTATCAGTACTTTACTCCACTACTTATTTTTCTGATGACTTTTTACTTTCTACTTCTTACATGTTAAACTCAAATACCTGTACTTTCTACTTCTTACATGTTGAACTCAAATACCTGTACTTTCTACTTCTTACATGTTGAACTCAAATACCTGTACTTTCTACTTCTCACATGTTGAACTCAAATACCTGTACTTTCTACTTCTCACATGTTGAACTCAAATACCTGTACTTTCTACTTCTCACATGTTGAACCCAAATACCTGTACTTTCTACTTCTTACATGTTGAACTCAAATACCTGTACTTTCTACTTCTTACATGTTGAACACAAATACCTGTACTTTCTACTTCTCACATGTTGAACCCAAATACCTGTACTTTCTACTTCTTACATGTTGAACACAAATACCTGTACTTTCTACTTCTTACATGTTGAACTCAAATACCTGTACTTTCTACTTCTCACATGTTGAACCCAAATACCTGTACTTTCTACTTCTTACATGTTGAACTCAAATACCTGTACTTTCTACTTCTTACATGTTGAACACAAATACCTGTACTTTCTACTTCTCACATGTTGAACCCAAATACCTGTACTTTCTACTTCTTACATGTTGAACCCAAATACCTGTACTTTCTACTTCTTACATGTTGAACTCAAATACCTGTACTTTCTACTTCTTACATGTTGAACTCAAATACCTGTACTTTCTACTTCTCTCATGTTGAACTCAAATACCTGTACTTTCTACTTCTTACATGTTGAACACAAATACCTGTACTTTCTACTTCTTACATGTTGAACTCAAATACCTGTACTTTCTACTTCTCACATGTTGAACCCAAATACCTGTACTTTCTACTTCTCACATGTTGAACCCAAATACCTGTACTTTCTACTTCTTACATGTTGAACTCAAATACCTGTACTTTCTACTTCTCACATGTTGAACCCAAATACCTGTACTTTCTACTTCTCACATGTTGAACTCAAATACCTGTACTTTCTACTTCTTACATGTTGAACTCAAATACCTGTACTTTCTACTTCTTACATGTTGAACTCAAATACCTGTACTTTCTACTTCTTACGTGTTGAACTCAAATACCTGTACTTTCTACTTCTTACATGTTGAATCCACATACCTGTACTTTCTACTTCTCACATGTTGAACCCAAATACCTGTACTTTCTACTTCTTACATGTTGAACCCACATACCTGTACTTTCTACTTCTTACATGTTGAACTCAAATACCTGTACTTTCTACTTCTTACATGTTGAACCCACATACCTGTACTTTCTACTTCTTACATGTTGAACTCAAATACCTGTACTTTCTACTTCTCTCATGTTGAACTCAAATACCTGTACTTTCTACTTCTTACATGTTGAACCCAAATACCTGTACTTTCTACTTCTCTCATGTTGAACTCAAATACCTGTACTTTCTACTTCTTACATGTTGAACCCAAATACCTGTACTTTCTACTTCTCTCATGTTGAACTCAAATACCTGTACTTTCTACTTCTCTCATGTTGAACTCAAATACCTGTACTTTCTACTTCTTACATGTTGAACTCAAATACCTGTACTTTCTACTTCTCACATGTTGAACTCAAATACCTGTACTTTCTACTTCTCACATGTTGAACTCAAATACCTGTACTTTCTACTTCTCTCATGTTGAACTCAAATACCTGTACTTTCTACTTCTCTCATGTTGAACTCAAATACCTGTACTTTCTACTTCTTACATGTTGAACACAAATACCTGTACTTTCTACTTCTAACATGTTGAACTCAAATACCTGTACTTTCTACTTCTCACATGTTGAACCCAAATACCTGTACTTTCTACTTCTTACATGTTGAACTCAAATACCTGTACTTTCTACTTCTTACATGTTGAACACAAATACCTGTACTTTCTACTTCTCACATGTTGAACCCAAATACCTGTACTTTCTACTTCTTACATGTTGAACCCAAATACCTGTACTTTCTACTTCTTACATGTTGAACTCAAATACCTGTACTTTCTACTTCTTACATGTTGAACTCAAATACCTGTACTTTCTACTTCTCTCATGTTGAACTCAAATACCTGTACTTTCTACTTCTTACATGTTGAACACAAATACCTGTACTTTCTACTTCTTACATGTTGAACTCAAATACCTGTACTTTCTACTTCTCACATGTTGAACCCAAATACCTGTACTTTCTACTTCTCACATGTTGAACCCAAATACCTGTACTTTCTACTTCTTACATGTTGAACTCAAATACCTGTACTTTCTACTTCTCACATGTTGAACCCAAATACCTGTACTTTCTACTTCTCACATGTTGAACCCAAATACCTGTACTTTCTACTTCTCACATGTTGAACTCAAATACCTGTACTTTCTACTTCTTACATGTTGAACTCAAATACCTGTACTTTCTACTTCTTACATGTTGAACTCAAATACCTGTACTTTCTACTTCTTACATGTTGAATCCACATACCTGTACTTTCTACTTCTCACATGTTGAACCCAAATACCTGTACTTTGTACTTCTTACATGTTGAACCCACATACCTGTACTTTCTACTTCTTACATGTTGAACTCAAATACCTGTACTTTCTACTTCTTACATGTTGAACCCACATACCTGTACTTTCTACTTCTTACATGTTGAACTCAAATACCTGTACTTTCTACTTCTCTCATGTTGAACTCAAATACCTGTACTTTCTACTTCTTACATGTTGAACCCAAATACCTGTACTTTCTACTTCTCTCATGTTGAACTCAAATACCTGTACTTTCTACTTCTTACATGTTGAACCCAAATACCTGTACTTTCTACTTCTCTCATGTTGAACTCAAATACCTGTACTTTCTACTTCTCTCATGTTGAACTCAAATACCTGTACTTTCTACTTCTCTCATGTTGAACCCAAATACCTGTACTTTCTACTTCTTACATGTTGAACTCAAATACCTGTACTTTCTACTTCTTACATGTTGAACTCAAATACCTGTACTTTCTACTTCTCACATGTTGAACCCAAATACCTGTACTTTCTACTTCTTACATGTTGAACTCAAATACCTGTACTTTCTACTTCTCACATGTTGAACTCAAATACCTGTACTTTCTACTTCTCTCATGTTGAACTCAAATACCTGTACTTTCTACTTCTTACATGTTGAACTCAAATACCTGTACTTTCTACTTCTCTCATGTTGAACTCAAATACCTGTACTTTCTACTTCTCTCATGTTTAACTCAAATACCTGTACTTTCTACTTCTTACATGTTGAACTCAAATACCTGTACTTTCTACTTCTCTCATGTTGAACACAAATACCTGTACTTTCTACTTCTTACATGTTGAACTCAAATACCTGTACTTTCTACTTCTTACATGTTGAACTCAAATACCTGTACTTTCTACTTCTCACATGTTGAACCCAAATACCTGTACTTTCTACTTCTTACATGTTGAACTCAAATACCTGTACTTTCTACTTCTCTCATGTTGAACTCAAATACCTGTACTTTCTACTTCTCTCATGTTGAACTCAAATACCTGTACTTTCTACTTCTCTCATGTTGAACTCAAATACCTGTACTTTCTACTTCTTACATGTTGAACTCAAATACCTGTACTTTCTACTTCTCACATGTTGAACTCAAATACCTGTACTTTCTACTTCTCTCATGTTGAACACAAATACCTGTACTTTCTACTTCTCACATGTTGAACCCAAATACCTGTACTTTCTACTTCTTACATGTTGAACTCAAATACCTGTACTTTCTACTTCTTACATGTTGAACTCAAATACCTGTACTTTCTACTTCTTACATGTTGAACTCAAATACCTGTACTTTCTACTTCTCACATGTTGAACCCAAATACCTGTACTTTCTACTTCTCACATGTTGAACCCAAATACCTGTACTTTCTACTTCTTACATGTTGAACCCAAATACCTGTACTTTCTACTTCTTACATGTTGAACTCAAATACCTGTACTTTCTACTTCTCACATGTTGAACTCAAATACCTGTACTTTCTACTTCTCACATGTTGAACTCAAATACCTGTACTTTCTACTTCTTACATGTTGAACTCAAATACCTGTACTTTCTACTTCTTACATGTTGAACCCAAATACCTGTACTTTCTACTTCTCACATGTTGAACTCAAATACCTGTACTTTCTACTTCTTACATGTTGAACTCAAATACCTGTACTTTCTACTTCTTACATGTTGAACTCAAATACCTGTACTTTCTACTTCTTACATGTTGAACTCAAATACCTGTACTTTCTAATTCTCACATGTTGAACTCAAATACCTGTACTTTCTACTTCTCACATGTTGAACCCAAATACCTGTACTTTCTACTTCTTACATGTTGAACTCAAATACCTGTACTTTCTACTTCTCTCATGTTGAACCCAAATACCTGTACTTTCTACTTCTCACATGTTGAACTCAAATACCTGTACTTTCTACTTCTCTCATGTTGAACTCAAATACCTGTACTTTCTACTTCTCTCATGTTGAACCCAAATACCTGTACTTTCTACTTCTCACATGTTGAACCCAAATACCTGTACTTTCTACTTCTCACATGTTCCAAACAGCGAGTATCAGTACTTCTACTTTCACCAGAGTACTTTTAAACACGAGTATCAGTACTTTTACTTTCACCAGAGTACTTTTAAACACGAGTATCAGTACTTCTACTTTCACCAGAGTACTTTTAAACACGAGTATCAGTACTTCTACTTTCACCAGAGTACTTTTAAACACGAGTATCAGTACTTCTCCTTCAGTAAAGAGTGTGTGTACCTTTGCCTCTGCTGTGTTGCAGTTCCCCTGCTGACCAGAGGGGGCGGAGTCTCTGCGTCTCCACTGCCCTGCGAGCTGAACACTGCCATCACCTGTCGGGACGACGTGGCCCCGCCCCCCATCCTCCCCCGCAGACACACCCACCCCCTGCCCGGTAACCTGGGCGATGGTCGTCAGCGGAGACGGCGCCACACCACCTCCATCAGGTCGTCCGACTGTGCCGCCACGGCAACCACCGCAACCAGGGCTCAGCCAACCAGATTCGAGACGCCGCTGGTGGGAGGGGCTAAAGCCGGCAGGTGTGTTTTCTTCTTCTGTTCCCTCAGAGTACTGACTTGTTCCCTTGTTCCCTCAGAGTACTGACTTGTTCCCTTGTTCCCTCAGAGTACTGACTTGTTCCCTTGTTCCCTCAGAGTACTGACTTGTTCTCTCAGAGTACTGACTTGTTCCCTTGTTCCCTCAGAGTACTGACTTGTTCCCTTGTTCCCTCAGAGTACTGACTTTTTCCCTTGTTCCCTCAGAGTACTGACTTGTTCCCTTGTTCCCTCAGAGTACTGACTTGTTCCCTTGTTCCCTCAGAGTACTGACTTGTTCCCTCAGAGTACTGACTTGTTCCCTTGTTCCCTCAGAGTACTGACTTGTTCCCTTGTTCCCTCAGAGTACTGACTTTTTCCCTTGTTCCCTCAGAGTACTGACTTGTTCCCTTGTTCCCTCAGAGTACTGACTTGTTCCCTTGTTCCCTCAGAGTACTGACTTGTTCCCTCAGAGTACTGACTTGTTCCCTTGTTCCCTCAGAGTACTGACTTGTTCCCTCAGAGTACTGACTTGTTCCCTTGTTCCCTCAGAGTACTGACTTGTTCCCTTGTTCCCTCAGAGTACTGACTTGTTCCCTCAGAGTACTGACTTGTTCCCTTGTTCCCTCAGAGTACTGACTTGTTCCCTTGTTCCCTCAGAGTACTGACTTGTTCCCTTGTTCCCTCAGAGTACTGACTTGTTCCCTTGTTCCCTCAGAGTACTGACTTGTTCCCTTGTTCCCTCAGAGTACTGACTTGTTCCCTCAGAGTAAGTGAAACGACTTGTTCCCAAAGTGTAACGCTGTGATCTGATTGGCCGTTGTCTGCAGGTGTGGAGGCGCTCAGTCCGGCTCCACTCATCCACCACAGAAGAAGAAGAAGGACAAACACCGCTACCAGCACGGCAACCACAGCCGTTACTACGGTTACCAGGGTTTCTATGGAGACGGGTGCGAGGGGCACGTAGGACCGCAGGACGACCCGAGACTCCGCCTCCTGCGATCTGATTGGTTCAGAGATAGGACGGTGCTGGACATTGGCTGCGGCACCGGTCACATGGCGCTCGCCGTCGCCCGCAGGTTTAACCCCGCCCACATCCTAGGGGTGGAGCTTAAGGAGAGGCTGGT
>CM070441.1:479787-507287 GCA_036324595.1 Champsocephalus gunnari
CTGAGTCGTGTCTTTGTGTGTGTGTGTGTGTGGATCTGAGTTGTGTCTTTGTGTGTGTGTGTGTGTGGATCTGAGTTGTGTCTTTGTGTGTGTGTGTGTGTGTCCAGCAGAGGGCGCTGTGACCTCACTCAGTGTGTGAAGGTCGAGATGGTGCAAAATGCGAGAGCGTGTAGAACCTGATGTGAGAGTGTGTGACTCGAGTTCACTGATCAAGACTAACCCACCATGAGATGATGCCTCCTGTGAAAGCCTCGTTTCTAGTCTTAGCATCCGACCTGGAGCACTTTGCAGCACTCTTCTCTGTCGCAGTGCACCGTGCCCAGGTCCTGATTCAGAACTCTCAACTTTGGTTCTTGAAACAGACAAAGTAATTATCGCAGGTGACTTCAATATTCATGTTGACGATGATAAAAATAGCCTTACTGTTGCATTTAACTCTATATTAGATTCTGTTGGTTTCTGTCAGAGTGTGAATAAACCAACCCACTGCTATAATCACACTCTCCACCTTGTTCTGACTTATGGTATTGAAACTGAGCAACTATTAGTCGAACCGCATAATCCTGCTTTATCCGACCATCTCTTAGTAACTTTTGAAGTACTGTTACTAGACTACAAAGCATTAGTCAAAAGCTCTGCAGCAGAAACCTATCTGTTAGTGCTATAGCCACATTTAAGGAAGAGATTCCACCAATACTTAACTCGATAGCATGTCTGCATGTAGGGGAGGAAACTTATACAAAATGTACACCACCCCAAAGTGATCATGGTGTTGATAGTGCTATAGATGCGCTGCGAATAAAATTAGACTCTGTTGCTCCTTTGAAGAAGAAGAAAATAAAGCAACACAGATTAGCTCCATGGCATAATGCCGAAACCCGCAAAATAAAGCAAAAGTCTAGACAACTTGAAAGGATATGGCGTTCCACTAAACTTGAAGAATCTCGTTTAATTTGGCATATTACTCTCAATGAATATAAGAAAGCACTGCGTAAAGCGAGAGCAGCTACTACTCTTCATTAATAGATGAGAATAAGAATAATGCCAGATGTCTCTTCAGCACTGTAGCCAGGCTGACAGAGAGCCACAGCTCCATTGAGCCTTCTATTCCCATAGCACTCAGTAGCAATGATTTTATGTGCTTTTTTAACCATAACATTGTTACTCTTAGAAACAAAATGAATGACCTCTTGCCTTCGACCAGTATAGTGTTATCAACAGCTCCCGGAATCGTAAGTTCTAATATTACACTAGATAGTAAACTAGAATGCTTTCAGCCATTAACCTTGAACAATTACATTCAATGATTCTCTCTTCTAAACCATCAACGTGCATGTTAGACCCAATTCCAACTAAGCTGTTGAAGGAAGTGTTTCCATTAATTAGCACTTCTTTATTAAATATTATGAATATGTCTTTATTATCAGGCTATGTTCCACAATCATTCAAAGTAGCAGTGATAAAACCGCTTCTTAAAAAGCACAACCTCCATCCAGAGGTTTTAGCCAACTATAGACCTGTTTCTAATCTTCCGTTCCTCTCAGAGATTCTTGAGAAAGCGGTCGCTAAACAGCTGTTACTTAAAAAACAATGATTCATCTGAAGACTTTCAGTCTGGCTTTAGAACACATCATAGCACAGAGACAGCTCTGGTTAAAGTCACACAGGACATTCTGATAGCCTCAGACAAGGGACTTGTCTCTATTCTTGTGTTGCTCGATCTCAGTGCTGCATTTGATACTATCGACCATGATATCCTATTGCAAAGACTAGAGCACTTGGTTGGCATACAGGGAACTGCTTTAGGCTGGTTCAGGTCCTATCTATCTGAACGCTCTCAGTTTGTACGTGTTAACGATGAATCTTCCACCAAACCAAAGTTAGCCATGGAGTGCCACAGGGCTCAGTGCTCGGACCTATTTTGTTCACATTATATATGCTTCCGTTAGGCAATATTATAAGGAATCATTCTGTAAACTTTCATTGTTATGCGGATGATACTCAACTATATTTATTATTGAGAGAGAGAGTCTGAGCTCCTGTGTGTGTGTGTGTGTGTGTGTGTGTGAAGCGTGTAATTCACAGCAGCCTAATTGAATTAGACACACTCACAAACACACACATTTGTCAGGCTTGTCTGGACTCTTTCCGACAGATGTGAAGCAGGTCATGTGTGTGTGTGTGTGTGTGTGTCTCCTGATAGCAGGTGAGTGTTTTTGTGTTGCAGTCAATCTGTCCTTCAGATACAGTTTAAAGATGTTTATCTGAGTGTTAATGATCCTCTAGCTGAGTGATGAGTGACCGACTGCAGACACACACACAGTCACTCACAGTCACACGCACACACACACAGTCACACACACGCACTCACACACACACACTCAGGTCAGCAGGTCAGTCTGCAGACACCACTGAAGAAGAGCCAGTTGTTCATTAGACCTGAGGACTAGAGGTCACAGAGGTCAAACTGGCCTCTGTGACCTCTGACGTGATTATTTATATATTTAAGTGTTAACTAACTATATTTCCTCCGGTTGCACTTTCAAAATAAAAGCATTTGACAGACTTTTATTGTGAAGGAGTCACAGGAAATGCCAGATTTCTTACTCCCATCAAACTTATTTCCCTTCTCTCCTTGATTCCTCCTTCCTTGTTTCCTTCTCTCCTTGTCACCTTCCTGAGGAGCGCTTGTTTCCCCCACCCTGAGACAGTCTAAGCAGATAATCAAACGCACCATCTGTACACACACTTGCTTATGGTTGTCCATGGAATCCGATGATGACGTCCACGTCCAGTTCTTTGGTGGCTGAAACAATCAATCCCTATCCTGGACCCACAGACCTATGGCAGGTGGACAGGTGTATGTGGTGGCAGTAGCCACGGCAACTGTAGGCGTGTTCCCCCTGAGTCACACACACACACACACACACACACACACACACACACAGAGAGGTCATTTCATGGCTGATTTATAATAATGTATGTAAAGTGAGAACAGCTGTGGGGAACATGTTTAAAATAAAAATGTCTTCATGAGTTTCAGCCTATATCTCTCAGCAGGAGAGAACTCTTTAAAGTAGAGACACTACATACTGATATACACCTGAACATCAGCAGGAGAGAACTCTTTAAAGTAGAGACACCACATACTGATATACACCTGAACATCAGCAGGAGAGGACTCTTTAAAGTAGAGACACTACATACTGATATACACCTGAACATCAGCAGGAGAGGACTCTTTAAAGTAGAGACGCTACATACTGATATACACCTGAACATCATCAGGAGAGGACTCTTTAAAGTAGAGACGCTACATACTGATATACACCTGCACATCAGCAGGAGAGGACTCTTTAAAGTAGAGACACCACATACTGATATACACCTGAACATCAGCAGGAGAGGACTCTTTAAAGTAGAGACACTACATGCTGATATACACCTGAACATCGGCAGGAGAGGACTCTTTAAAGTGGAGACACTACATGCTGATATACACCTGAACATCAGCAGGAGAGGACTCTTTAAAGTAGAGACACTACATACTGATATACACCTGAACATCAGCAGGAGAGGACTCTTTAAAGTAGAGACACTACATACTGATATACACCTGAACATCAGCAGGAGAGAACTCTTTAAAGCAGAGACACTACATACTGATATACGCCTGAACATCAGCAGGAGAGGACTCTTTAAAGTAGAGACACTACATGCTGATATACACCTGAACATCATCAGGAGAGGACTCTTTAAAGTAGAGACACTACATACTGATATACACCTGAACATCAGCAGGAGAGGACTCTTTAAAGCAGAGACACTACATACTGATATACGCCTGAACATCAGCAGGAGAGGACTCTTTAAAGTAGAGACACTACATGCTGATATACACCTGAACATCAGCAGGAGAGAACTCTTTAAAGTAGAGACACTACATACTGATATACACCTGACCATCAGCAGGAGAGGACTCTTTAAAGTAGAGACACTACATACTGATATACACCTGAACATCAGCAGGAGAGGACTCTTTAAAGTAGAGACACTACATACTGATATACACCTGAACATCAGCAGGAGAGGACTCTTTAAAGTAGAGACACTACATACTGATATACACCTGAACACCAGCAGGAGAGGACTCTTTAAAGTAGAGACACTACAAACTGATATACACCTGAACATCAGCAGGAGAGGACTCTTTAAAGTAGAGACACTACATACTGATATACACCTGAACATCAGCAGGAGAGGACTCTTTAAAGTAGAGACACTACATACTGATATACACCTGAACATCAGCAGGAGAGGACTCTTTAAAGTAGAGACACTACATACTGATATACACCTGAACATCAGCAGGAGAGGACTCTTTAAAGTAGAGACACTACATACTGATATACACCTGAACATCAGCAGGAGAGGACTCTTTAAAGTAGAGACACTACATACTGATATACACCTGAACATCAGCAGGAGAGGACTCTTTAAAGTAGAGACACTACATACTGATATACACCTGAACATCAGCAGGAGAGGACTCTTTAAAGTAGAGGCACTACATACTGATATACACCTGAACATCAGCAGGAGAGGACTCTTTAAAGTAGAGACACTACATACTGATATACACCTGAACATCAGCAGGAGAGGACTCTTTAAAGTAGAGACACTACATACTGATATACACCTGAACATCATCAGGAGAGGACTCTTTAAAGTAGAGACGCTACATACTGATATACACCTGCACATCAGCAGGAGAGGACTCTTTAAAGTAGAGACACCACATACTGATATACACCTGAACATCATCAGGAGAGGACTCTTTAAAGTAGAGACGCTACATACTGATATACACCTGCACATCAGCAGGAGAGGACTCTTTAAAGTAGAGACACCACATACTGATATACACCTGAACATCAGCAGGAGAGGACTCTTTAAAGTAGAGACACCACATGCTGATATACACCTGAACATCGGCAGGAGAGGACTCTTTAAAGTAGAGACACCACATGCTGATATACACCTGAACATCAGCAGGAGAGGACTCTTTAAAGTAGAGACACCACATACTGATATACACCTGAACATCAGCAGGAGAGGACTCTTTAAAGTAGAGACACTACATACTGATATACACCTGAACATCAGCAGGAGAGAACTCTTTAAAGCAGAGACACTACATACTGATATACGCCTGAACATCAGCAGGAGAGGACTCTTTAAAGTAGAGACACTACATGCTGATATACACCTGAACATCATCAGGAGAGGACTCTTTAAAGTAGAGACACTACATACTGATATACACCTGAACATCAGCAGGAGAGGACTCTTTAAAGCAGAGACACTACATGCTGATATACGCCTGAACATCAGCAGGAGAGGACTCTTTAAAGTAGAGACACTACATGCTGATATACACCTGAACATCAGCAGGAGAGAACTCTTTAAAGTAGAGACACTACATACTGATATACACCTGAACATCAGCAGGAGAGGACTCTTTAAAGTAGAGACACTACATACTGATATACACCTGACCATCAGCAGGAGAGGACTCTTTAAAGTAGAGACACTACATACTGATATACACCTGAACACCAGCAGGAGAGGACTCTTTAAAGTAGAGACACTACATACTGATATACACCTGAACATCAGCAGGAGAGGACTCTTTAAAGTAGAGACACTACATACTGATATACACCTGAACATCAGCAGGAGAGGACTCTTTAAAGTAGAGACACTACATACTGATATACGCCTGAACATCAGCAGGAGAGAACTCTTTAAAGCAGAGACACTACATACTGATATACGCCTGAACATCAGCAGGAGAGGACTCTTTAAAGTAGAGACACTACATACTGATATACACCTGAACATCAGCAGGAGAGGACTCTTTAAAGTAGAGACACTACATACTGATATACACCTGAACACCAGCAGGAGAGGACTCTTTAAAGTAGAGACACTACATACTGATATACACCTGAACATCAGCAGGAGAGGACTCTTTAAAGTAGAGACACTACATACTGATATACACCTGAACATCAGCAGGAGAGGACTCTTTAAAGTAGAGACACTACATACTGATATACACCTGAACATCAGCAGGAGAGGACTCTTTAAAGTAGAGACACTACATACTGATATACACCTGAACATCAGCAGGAGAGGACTCTTTAAAGTAGAGACACCACATACTGATATACACCTGAACATCAGCAGGAGAGGACTCTTTAAAGTAGAGACACCACATGCTGATATACACCTGAACATCAGCAGGAGAGGACTCTTTAAAGTAGAGACACCACATGCTGATATACACCTGAACATCAGCAGGAGAGAACTCTTTAAAGTAGAGACACTACATACTGATATACACCTGAACATCAGCAGGAGAGGACTCTTTAAAGTAGAGACACTACATACTGATATACACCTGAACATCAGCAGGAGAGGACTCTTTAAAGTAGAGACACTACATACTGATATACACCTGAACATCAGCAGGAGAGGACTCTTTAAAGTAGAGACTCTACATACTGATATACACCTGAACATCAGCAGGAGAGGACTCTTTAAAGTAGAGACACTACATACTGATATACACCTGAACATCAGCAGGAGAGGACTCTTTAAAGTAGAGACGCTACATACTGATATACACCTGAACATCAGCAGGAGAGGACTCTTTAAAGTAGAGACGCTACATACTGATATACACCTGCACATCAGCAGGAGAGGACTCTTTAAAGTAGAGACACCACATACTGATATACACCTGAACATCAGCAGGAGAGGACTCTTTAAAGTAGAGACACTACATACTGATATACACCTGAACATCAGCAGGAGAGGACTCTTTAAAGTAGAGACACTACATGCTGATATACACCTGAACATCAGCAGGAGAGGACTCTTTAAAGTAGAGACACTACATACTGATATACACCTGAACATCAGCAGGAGAGGACTCTTTAAAGTAGAGACACTACATACTGATATACACCTGAACATCAGCAGGAGAGGACTCTTTAAAGTAGAGACACTACATGCTGATATACACCTGAACATCAGCAGGAGAGGACTCTTTAAAGTAGAGACACTACATACTGATATACACCTGAACATCAGCAGGAGAGGACTCTTTAAAGTAGAGACACTACATACTGATATACACCTGAACATCAGCAGGAGAGGACTCTTTAAAGTAGAGACACTACATACTGATATACACCTGAACATCAGCAGGAGAGGACTCTTTAAAGTAGAGACACTACATACTGATATACACCTGAACATCAGCAGGAGAGGACTCTTTAAAGTAGAGACACTACATACTGATATACACCTGAACATCAGCAGGAGAGGACTCTTTAAAGTAGAGACACTACATACTGATATACACCTGAACATCAGCAGGAGAGGACTCTTTAAAGTAGAGACACTACATACTGATATACACCTGAACATCAGCAGGAGAGGACTCTTTAAAGTAGAGACACTACATACTGATATACACCTGAACATCAGCAGGAGAGGACTCTTTAAAGTAGAGACACTACATACTGATATACACCTGAACATCAGCAGGAGAGGACTCTTTAAAGTAGAGACACTACATACTGATATACACCTGAACATCAGCAGGAGAGGACTCTTTAAAGTAGAGACACTACATACTGATATACACCTGAACATCAGCAGGAGAGGACTCTTTAAAGTAGAGACACTACATACTGATATACACCTGAACATCAGCAGGAGAGGACTCTTTAAAGTAGAGACACTACATACTGATATACACCTGAACATCAGCAGGAGAGGACTCTTTAAAGTAGAGACACTACATACTGATATACACCTGAACATCAGCAGGAGAGGACTCTTTAAAGTAGAGACACTACATACTGATATACACCTGAACATCAGCAGGAGAGGACTCTTTAAAGTAGAGACACCACATGCTGATATACACCTGAACATCGGCAGGAGAGGACTCTTTAAAGTAGAGACACCACATGCTGATATACACCTGAACATCAGCAGGAGAGGACTCTTTAAAGTAGAGACACTACATACTGATATACACCTGAACATCAGCAGGAGAGGACTCTTTAAAGTAGAGACACTACATACTGATATACACCTGAACATCAGCAGGAGAGACTCTTTAAAGCAGAGACACTACATACTGATATACGCCTGAACATCAGCAGGAGAGGACTCTTTAAAGTAGAGACACTACATGCTGATATACACCTGAACATCATCAGGAGAGGACTCTTTAAAGTAGAGACACTACATACTGATATACACCTGAACATCAGCAGGAGAGGACTCTTTAAAGCAGAGACACTACATGCTGATATACGCCTGAACATCAGCAGGAGAGGACTCTTTAAAGCAGAGACACTACATGCTGATATACACCTGAACATCAGCAGGAGAGAACTCTTTAAAGTAGAGACACTACATACTGATATACACCTGAACATCAGCAGGAGAGGACTCTTTAAAGTAGAGACACTACATACTGATATACACCTGACCATCAGCAGGAGAGGACTCTTTAAAGTAGAGACACTACATACTGATATACACCTGAACACCAGCAGGAGAGGACTCTTTAAAGTAGAGACACTACATACTGATATACACCTGAACACCAGCAGGAGAGGACTCTTTAAAGTAGAGACACTACATACTGATATACACCTGAACATCAGCAGGAGAGGACTCTTTAAAGTAGAGACACTACATACTGATATACGCCTGAACATCAGCAGGAGAGAACTCTTTAAAGCAGAGACACTACATACTGATATACGCCTGAACATCAGCAGGAGAGGACTCTTTAAAGCAGAGACACTACATACTGATATACACCTGAACATCAGCAGGAGAGGACTCTTTAAAGTAGAGACACTACATACTGATATACACCTGAACACCAGCAGGAGAGGACTCTTTAAAGTAGAGACACTACATACTGATATACACCTGAACATCAGCAGGAGAGGACTCTTTAAAGTAGAGACACTACATACTGATATACACCTGAACATCAGCAGGAGAGGACTCTTTAAAGTAGAGACACTACATACTGATATACACCTGAACATCAGCAGGAGAGGACTCTTTAAAGTAGAGACACTACATACTGATATACACCTGAACATCAGCAGGAGAGGACTCTTTAAAGTAGAGACACCACATACTGATATACACCTGAACATCGGCAGGAGAGGACTCTTTAAAGTAGAGACACCACATGCTGATATACACCTGAACATCGGCAGGAGAGGACTCTTTAAAGTAGAGACACCACATGCTGATATACACCTGAACATCAGCAGGAGAGGACTCTTTAAAGCAGAGACACTACATACTGATATACGCCTGAACATCAGCAGGAGAGGACTCTTTAAAGTAGAGACACTACATACTGATATACACCTGAACATCAGCAGGAGAGGACTCTTTAAAGTAGAGACACCACATACTGATATACACCTGAACATCGGCAGGAGAGGACTCTTTAAAGCAGAGACACTACATACTGATATACGCCTGAACATCAGCAGGAGAGGACTCTTTAAAGTAGAGACACTACACACTGATATACACCTGAACATCAGCAGGAGAGGACTCTTTAAAGTAGAGACACTACATGCTGATATACACCTGAACATCAGCAGGAGAGGACTCTTTAAAGTAGAGACACTACATACTGATATACACCTGAACATCAGCAGAGAGGACTCTTTAAAGTAGAGACACTACATGCTGATATACACCTGAACATCAGCAGGAGAGGACTCTTTAAAGATGTAATACAATACTCTCTATCTCTGAGTGAGGGGGCGGGACTAACACCTGTCCGTCAGCTTCCTCACTTCCTTTTTGACAGACAGGTGACACTTTCACACAATCCTCCTCGGTTCCCTCCCAACCCCCCCCTGAGAAGTTTCTCTGTGTGTGTGTGTGTGTGTGTGTGTTTCTGTGTGTGTGTGTGTGTGTGTGTGTGTGAGTGTGTGTGTGTGTGTGTGTGTGAGTGTGTGTGTGTGTGTGTGTGTGTGTGTGTGTGTGTGTGTGTGTTTCTGTGTGTGTGTGTGTGTGTGTGTGTGTGTTTCTGTGTGTGTGTTTCTGTGTGTGTGTGTGTGTGTGTTTCTGTGTGTGTGTTTCTGTGTGTGTGTGTGTGTGTGTGTGTGTGTGTGTGCGTGTTTCTGTGTGTGTGTTTCTGTGTGTGTGTGTGTGTTTCTGTGTGTGTGTGTGTGTGTGTGGGTGTGTTTCTGTGTGTGTGTTTCTGTGTGTGTGTGTGTGTGTGTGTGTGTGTGTGTTTCTGTGTGTGTGTTTCTGTGTGTGTGTGTGTGTGTGTGTGTGTGTGTGTGTGTTTCTGTGTGTGTGTGTGTGTGTGTGTGTGTGTGTGTGTTTCTGTGTGTGTGTGTGTGTGTGTGTGTGTGTGTGTTTCTGTGTGTGTGTGTGTGTGTGTGTGTGTGTGTGTGTGTGTGTGTGTGTGTGTCTGTGTGTGTGTGTGTGTGTGTGTGTGTGTGTGTGTGTGTGTGTGTGTGTGTGTGTGTGTGTGTGTGAGGGGGGGCAGTGATACCTGAGTCTACTCTTTATTCTCCACAGAAGAAGACGTCATTGTCTCTGCTGCAGGTGTGACATTTAAAACCACACGAGAACAAAAAACTCAAATATTATTATTGTTCCTTTTCGATACATGTATTTAAATATGAGTTTTTATTTAATATGTTATCAGTTAATAAACTCTGGATAATAATCTCAGTCTCAAAGTAAACAACAAAGACACAAATAATAATAACTTAGTACTTTGATTGGATTCATGTGGCAGGGTTAGCTTTGGAAAATAAATATATGATCTTTTTATGTGTGTGTGTGTGCGCGTGCGTGTGCGTGCGCGTGTGTGCGTGTGTGTGTGTGCGTGTGTGTGTGTGTGTGTGGATCAGAGCGACAGACAGGCAGAGAGCAGCAGACACATTCCTTCAAAGCACTCTGATGATTGACAGATGGGACAGCTAATCACAGGCCGGAACACTTGAAGGCGTATCCTCTCAGCCAATCAGAGGCGGCAGCGCGAGAGGAGGCGTGGCTTCTCGTGTTTCTCGGAGCTGAAACTTTTTGCTGCTTTTGTTCCGAAGTTTCTGTGTGCAGCGTTTAACCGGGAATACCGGGAATACCGGGAATACCGAGGATACTGGGACCCAGCGGGACGACACAGAGCCCTTACCCCCGAGAGCAGCCCGGTCTGAGTGGTTTATTCCTTTGTTTTTCATCCGGAGCTCCACCGACTCCTCTCCGTTCTCCAATCCGCCTCTCGGAGCCTGTTTCTCGGCCTCGGAGGCCGCCGCGCGCCGCTCCTCTGCTCCGGAGCAGAACCTAATCATCTAAGAAGAACCAGATGTGAGGGATTACCGGGACTACACCCCCCTGTGTCCGCTTCAACCCTCCACTCTGTGGGCCTGTGTTCTGGAAGAGTTCCTCCATGAGGCTCCTCTGAGCCCCGCCTCTCTGCCGCAGAGGAGCCGCTGTTCCCGGGGAGAGGAGCCGCAGAGGAGCCGCTGTTCCCGGGGAGAGGAGCCGCAGAGGAGCCGCAGCTCCCGGGGAGAGGAGCCGCAGCTCCCGGGAGATGGAGGCTGAGAGCCGGGGCTCGGGGCTGGTGGTTCTGTTGCCGCTGCTGGTGCTCTGCTGCTGGGCAGAGGAAGGTAAACAGCCCCGAGCTGTGTTACATCTTTTAAATGTCTTATTAACTATATTTATGAACTGTATTTATCTTCTGATACATGTATTGATTATGTTATAGATACTCTATTGACCCTAACGGGGAGTCCCTGAGTGTCCCGTGTGTCCTGAGTGTCCCGTGTGTCCCTGAGTGTCCCGTGTGTTCTGAGTGTCCTGAGTGTCCCGTGTGTCCTGAGTGTCCCGTGTGTCCTGAGTGTCCCGTGTGTCCTGAGTGTCCCGTGTGTCCCGTGTGTCCCGTGTGTCCCGAGTGTCCCGTGTGTCCCGAGTGTCCCGTGTGTCCCGAGTGTCCCGAGTGTCCCGTGTGTCCCGAGTGTTCCGAGTGTTCCGAGTGTTCCGAGTGTTCCGAGTGTCCCGTGTGTCCCGAGTGTCCCGTGTGTCCCGTGTGTCCCGTGTGTCCCGAGTGTCCCGTGTGTCCCGAGTGTCCCGTGTGTCCCGAGTGTCCCGTGTGTCCCGTGTGTCCCTGAGGGTTCCGTGTGTCCCTGAGGGTTCCGAGTGTTCCTGAGGGTTCCGTGTGTCCTGTGTGTCCTGAGTGTCCCTTGTGTTCCGAGTGTCCCGTGTGTCCCGAGTGTTCCGAGTGTCCCGTTTGTCCCGTGTGTTCTGAGTGTCCCGTGTGTTCCGAGTGTCCCGTGTGTCCCGAGTGTCCCGTGTCCCGTGTCCCGTGTGTCCCGAGTGTCCCGTGTGTTCCGAGTGTCCCGTGTGTTCCTGAGGGTTCCGTGTGTCCCGTGTGTCCTGAGTGTCCCTTGTGTTCTGAGTGTCCCGTGTGTCCCTGAGGGTTCCGTGTGTTCCTGAGTGTCCCGAGTGTCCCGTGTGTTCCGAGTGTCCCGTGTGTTCCGAGTGTCCCGTGTGTCCCGAGTGTCCCGTGTGTTCCTGAGGGTTCCGAGTGTCCCGTGTGTCCCGTGTGTCCCTTGTGTTCTGAGTGTCCCGTGTGTCCCTGAGGGTTCCCTGTGTCCCTGAGGGTTCCGAGTGTTCCTGAGTGTCCCGTGTGTTCCGAGTGTCCCGTGTGTTCCGAGGGTTCCGTGTGTCCCTGAGGGTTCCGTGTGTCCCTGAGGGTTCCGTGTGTCCCTGAGGGTTCCGAGTGTCCCTGAGGGTTCCGTGTGTTCCTGAGGGTTCCGTGTGTTCCTGAGGGTTCCGTGTGTTCCTGAGGGTTCCGTGTGTCCCTGAGGGTTCCGTGTGTCCCTGAGGGTTCCGTGTGTCCCTGAGGGTTCCGAGTGTTCCTGAGGGTTCCGTGTGTCCTGTGTGTCCCTGAGGGTTCCGTGTGTTCCTGAGGGTTCCGTGTGTTCCTGAGGGTTCCGTGTGTTCCTGAGGGTTCCGTGTGTTCCTGAGGGTTCCGAGTGTCCCTGAGGGTTCCGTGTGTCCCTGAGGGTTCCGAGTGTTCCTGAGGGTCCTGTGTGTCCCGTGTGTTCCTGAGGGTTCCGTGTGTTCCTGAGGGTTCCGTGTGTTCCTGAGGGTTCCGAGTGTTCCTGAGGGTTCCGTGTGTCCCGTGTGTTCCGTGTGTTCCTGAGTGTCCCGTGTGTCCCGTGTGTCCCGTGTGTCCCGTGTGTTCCGAGTGTCCCTTGTGTTCTGAGTGTCCCGTGTGTCCCTGAGGGTTCCCTGTGTCCCTGAGGGTTCCGAGTGTTCCTGAGTGTCCCGTGTGTTCCGAGTGTCCCGTGTGTCCCATGTGTTCCGAGGGTTCCGTGTGTCCCTGAGGGTTCCGAGTGTCCCTGAGGGTTCCGTGTGTTCCTGAGGGTTCCGTGTGTTCCTGAGGGTTCCGTGTGTTCCTGAGGGTTCCGTGTGTCCCTGAGGGTTCCGTGTGTCCCTGAGGGTTCCGAGTGTTCCTGAGGGTTCCGTGTGTCCTGTGTGTCCCTGAGGGTTCCGTGTGTTCCTGAGGGTTCCGTGTGTTCCTGAGTGTCCCGTGTGTTCCTGAGGGTTCCGTGTGTTCCTGAGGGTTCCGTGTGTTCCTGAGGGTTCCGAGTGTTCCTGAGGGTTCCGTGTGTTCCTGAGGGTTCCGTGTGTTCCTGAGGGTTCCGTGTGTTCCTGAGGGTTCCGTGTGTTCCTGAGGGTTCCGTGTGTTCCTGAGTGTCCCGTGTGTTCCTGAGGGTTCCGTGTGTTCCTGAGGGTTCCGTGTGTTCCTGAGGGTTCCGTGTGTTCCTGAGTGTCCCGTGTGTTCCTGAGGGTTCCGTGTGTTCCTGAGGGTTCCGTGTGTTCCTGAGGGTTCCGTGTGTTCCTGAGGGTTCCGTGTGTTCCTGAGGGTTCCGTGTGTTCCTGAGGGTTCCGTGTGTTCCTGAGGGTTCCGTGTGTTCCTGAGTGTCCCGTGTGTTCCTGAGGGTTCCGTGTGTTCCTGAGGGTTCCGTGTGTTCCTGAGGGTTCCGAGTGTTCCTGAGGGTTCCGTGTGTTCCTGAGGGTTCCGTGTGTTCCTGAGGGTTCCGTGTGTTCCTGAGGGTTCCGTGTGTTCCTGAGGGTTCCGTGTGTTCCTGAGTGTCCCGTGTGTTCCTGAGGGTTCCGTGTGTTCCTGAGGGTTCCGTGTGTTCCTGAGGGTTCCGTGTGTTCCTGAGGGTTCCGTGTGTTCTGAGGGTTCCGAGTGTTCCTGAGGGTTCCGTGTGTTCCTGAGGGTTCCGTGTGTTCTGAGGGTTCCGAGTGTTCCTGAGGGTTCCGTGTGTTCCTGAGGGTTCCGTGTGTTCTGAGGGTTCCGAGTGTTCCTGAGGGTTCCGAGTGTTCCTGAGGGTTCTGTGTGTTCCTGAGGGTTCTGAGTGTTCCTGAGGGTTCTGTGTGTTCCTGAGGGTTCTGAGTGTTCCTGAGGGTTCCGTGTGTTCCTGAGGGTTCCGAGTGTTCCTGAGGGTTCCGAGTGTTCCTGAGGGTTCCGAGTGTTCCTGAGGGTTCCGTGTGTTCCTGAGGGTTCCGAGTGTTCCTGAGGGTTCCGAGTGTTCCTGAGGGTTCCGTGTGTTCCTGAGGGTTCCGTGTGTCCCTGAGGGTTCCGTGTGTCCCTGAGGGTTCCGAGTGTTCCTGAGGGTTCTGAGTGTTCCTGAGGGTTCGACCAATCACAGACATGGAGAAGCTACTGACAGCGCAGCGTCACACTTCCTGAATGAAGAGTGAACTCTAATATCAGACACATGAAGAAGTTAAACTTTAAACATGACTCGAACCCTTGATCAGGATCAAAGCCTCAGAGCTGCAGCTGCAAGGTGAACACAGCTGGAGCAGAGCAAGTGTTGGAATGCGTCCATCAGCAGGTTCATGATGTCACGGCCGTCTAACACACCGTCTGACTCTCATCACCTCTGACCCAGAGTGTCCTCAACTCAACGTGTTGCTGAAGTAATGCTCTCCTCCAGTCTGTGGCGCTGATCCGGTTACTTATTGGAGCGAGCCACCAAAATCATATAGAAATAAAACAGCCGCTAGTTGGCAGATCTTACGCAGGGCAATGATCCAGGTCCAGACAAGACTCTCCGCTGTGCATTAGGATCAATACCATTACAAAGAACAGGTTTCCTATGGTTGGTTCCTTAAGCCTTTCCTATGGTTGGTTCCTTAAGCCTTTCCTATGGTTGGTTCCTTAAGCCTTTCCTATGGTTGGTTCCTTAAGCCTTTCCTATGGTTGGTTCCTTAAGCCTTTCCTATGGTTGGTTCCTTAAGCCTTTCCTATGGTTGGTTCCTTAAGCCTTTCCTATGGTTGGTTCCTTAAACCTTTCCCATGGTTGGTTCCTTAAGCCTTTCCCATGGTTGGTTCCTTAAGCCTTTCCTATGGTTGGTTCCTTAAGCCTTTCCTATGGTTGGTTCCTTAAGCCTTTCCTATGGTTGGTTCCTTAAGCCTTTCCTATGGTTGGTTCCTTAAGCCTTTCCTATGGTTGGTTCCTTAAGCCTTTCTTATGGTTGGTTCCTTAACCCTTTCCTATGGTTGGTTCCCTAAGGCTTTCCTATGGTTGGTTCCCTAAGCCTTTCCTTAAGCCTTTCCTATGGTTGGTTCCTTAAGCCTTTCCTATGGTTGGTTCCTTAAGCCTTTCCTATGGTTGGTTCCTTAAGCCTTTCCTATGGTTGGTTCCTTAAGCCTTTCCTATGGTTGGTTCCTTAACCCTTTCCTATGGTTGGTTCCTTAAGCCTTTCCTATGGTTGGTTCCTTAAGCCTTTCCTATGGTTGGTTCCTTAAGCCTTTCCTATGGTTGGTTCCTTAAGCCTTTCCCATGGTTGGTTACTTAAGCCTTTCCCATGGTTGGTTCCTTAAGCCTTTCCCATGGTTGGTTCCTTAAGCCTTTCCCATGGTTGGTTCCTTAAGCCTTTCCCATGGTTGGTTCCTTAAGCCTTTCCTATGGTTGGTTCCTTAAGCCTTTCCCATGGTTGGTTACTTAAGCCTTTCCCATGGTTGGTTCCTTAAGCCTTTCCTATGGTTGGTTCCTTAAGCCTTTCCCATGGTTGGTTCCTTAAGCCTTTCCTATGGTTGGTTCCTTAAGCCTTTCCTATGGTTGGTTCCTTAAGCCTTTCCTATGGTTGGTTCCTTAAGCCTTTCCTATGGTTGGTTCCTTAAGCCTTTCCTATGGTTGGTTCCTTAAGCCTTTCCTATGGTTGGTTCCTTAAGCCTTTCCTATGGTTGGTTCCTTAAGCCTTTCCTATGGTTGGTTCCTTAAGCCTTTCCTATGGTTGGTTCCTTAAGCCTTTCCTATGGTTGGTTCCTTAAGCCTTTCCCTATGGTTGGTTCCTTAAGCCTTTCCCATGGTTGGTTCCTTAAGCCTTTCCCATGGTTGGTTCCTTAAGCCTTTCCCATGGTTGGTTCCTTAAGCCTTTCCCATGGTTGGTTCCTTAAGCCTTTCCTATGGTTGGTTCCTTAAGCCTTTCCTATGGTTGGTTCCTTAAGCCTTTCCTATGGTTGGTTCCTTAAGCCTTTCCTATGGTTGGTTCCTTAAGCCTTTCCTATGGTTGGTTCCTTAAGCCTTTCCTATGGTTGGTTCCTTAAGCCTTTCCTATGGTTGGTTCCTTAAGCCTTTCCTATGGTTGGTTCCTTAAGCCTTTCCTATGGTTGGTTCCTTAAGCCTTTCCTATGGTTGGTTCCTTAAGCCTTTCCTATGGTTGGTTCCTTAAGCCTTTCCTATGGTTGGTTCCTTAAGCCTTTCCTATGGTTGGTTCCTTAAGCCTTTCCTATGGTTGGTTCCTTAAGCCTTTCCTATGGTTGGTTCCTTAAGCCTTTCCTATGGTTGGTTCCTTAAGCCTTTCCTATGGTTGGTTCCTTAAGCCTTTCCCATGGTTGGTTCCTTAAGCCTTTCCCATGGTTGGTTCCTTAAGCCTTTCCCATGGTTGGTTCCTTAAGCCTTTCCCATGGTTGGTTCCTTAAGCCTTTCCCATGGTTGGTTCCTTAAGCCTTTCCTATGGTTGGTTCCTTAAGCCTTTCCTATGGTTGGTTCCTTAAGCCTTTCCTATGGCTTCCTTGTCCTCGTGCTCTGGCTCCCACCTGTCTCCAATACCATCACACCAGGTGCTCTAATGACCCAGGGCCCAAAACACGCCTTCAAAATAAAAGCATAGAAACTACTTATGAAGCTAACTAAGATACATATAAATAAATGATAATAATAATAAACACTGTAAACAGCAAGAAAATAAATGTTAAACTATTAAATAATATAAAGAGATATATAGCTCCAACACTGATGCTGAGGCAGATGTCTCAGAGCCTTCTTCACGCTGATGTTCTGACAGCCAGACTGCTCTGAGATGGAGCTGATGTTCTGTTCATGTTTCCTTTCTCCTGTGATGTGACTTGATCGCTTTGAACTCCGCACGCTGAGCTCTGATTGGTCAGCAGGCGGAGCTTTCACTGAGTTGAGCTCTTAGTCTGCAACCGCTCAGCATCAGTTACCATGGAGATCTAGCCGCTAAAAGAGAACCAGCTTCGTAGGACCGGAGACCCAGAGTTACCCTGAAGTTAGCCGCTCAGAGAACATCCGGCTTCGTAGTACAGACCTCAGGTCCCAGCATGAGACCCACACACACACACACCACACACCACACACACACACACACACACAGTGGATCAGTGGATCTGCAGATAGGAGTCATGACGAGGACACGGAAGTTACCACAACAACGCTGGAGGGATGTTTATACAGGACTGTGATTTGGATGCACACACCACACACACACACACACACACACCACCACACACACACACACCACCACCCTCTCTCCTGTCTCTCTCTCACCTGCCTCTCTCTCTCCCTCTCGCCTGTCTGTCTCTCAGAGGTGTTGATGAACACTAAGTTGGAGACGTCTGATCTCCGATGGACCACTCACCCGGCAGAAGACCCTCAGGTAAGTGTTGTTAGCTCAATGCTAATGCTCCCATTGATTCATATGGAGGATGCTAACGTGTTTGTTCTCAGTGGGACGAGGTGAGCGGATTGGACGACGAGCAGAACAGTGTCCGGATCCACGAGATCTGCACCCCCGACAGCGCGGACTCCTATTGGCTGAGGACGCGCTGGATCCCCCGGGGGGCGGCGACCACTCTCTACGTAGAGATCCGGTTCGTCCAATCACACGCTGACACACAGACACGACGGCCAATCACAGGCTGACACACGGACACGACGGCCAATCACAGGCTGACACACGGACACGACGGCCAATCACAGGCTGACACACAGACACGACGGCCAATCACAGGCTGACACACAGACACGACGGCCAATCACAGGCTGACACACAGACAGTTCGGCCAATCACACGCTGATACACATACACATCGGCCAATCACACACTGACACACATACACATCAGCCAACTTCCTGTTTACTTCCTGTTAGCTTCACGATGATGGAGTGCTCGTCTAACTTCCTGTTTACTTCCTGTTAGCTTCACGATGATGGAGTGCTCGTCTAACTTCCTGTTTACTTCCTGTTAGCTTCACGATGATGGAGTGCTCGTCTAACTTCCTGTTTACTTCCTGTTAGCTTCACGATGATGGAGTGCTCGTCTCTGAACCGTCGTCACTGTAAGGAAACGTTCAACGTGTTTTTCTACGAGTCGCCCTCTGACTCGGCCTCTAAGTCCCGCCCCCCCTGGATGGAGAACCCGTACAAGAAGCTGTCCACGGTGGCGGCGGATCACCTGCGGCGGCGCGGGGGGGGCGAGAGGCGGAGCAACGTGAAGACGCTGAGGCTGGGGGCGGGGCCTGTGGAGGGGGCGGGGCCTCTGGAGGAGGCGGGGCTCTACCTGGCCTTCCAGTCTCAGGGCGCCTGCATGGCCCTCCTGACCGTCAGGGTGTTCTACAGGAAGTGCCCTCCCCTCCGGAGGGCCTTCGCCTCCTTCCCCGAAACCATCCCCCACTCACTGGTGGAGCAGGTAACCCCGGCAACGCACACCACTAACACCGTGACCAGGGCAACGCACACCACTAACACCGTGACCAGGGCAACGCACACCACTAACACCGTGACCAGGGCAACGCACACCACTAACACCGTGACCAGGGCAACGCACACCACTAACACCGTGACCACGTCAATGCACAGCACTAACACCGTAACCCCGGCAACGGACACCACTAACACCGTGACCAGGGCAACGCACACCACTAACACCGTGACCAGGGCAACGCACACCACGAACACCGTGACCAGGGCAACGCACACCACGAACACCGTAACCCCGGCAACGGACACCACTAACACCGTAACCAGGGCAACGCACACCACTAACACCGTGACCAGGGCAACGCACACCACTAACACCGTGACCACGTCAACGCACAGCACTAACACCGTAACCCCGGCAACGCACACCACTAACACCGTGACCAGGGCAACGCACACCACGAACACCGTAACCCCGGCAACGGACACCACTAACACCGTAACCAGGGCAACGCACACCACTAATACCGTGACCAGGGCAACGCACACCACTAACACCGTAACCCCGGCAACGGACAGCACTAACACCGTAACCAGAGCAACGCACACCACTAACACCGTAACCCCGGCAACGGACACCACTAACACCGTGACCAGGGCAACGCACACCATTAACACCGTGACCCTGGCAACGCACACCACTAACACCGTAACCAAGGCAACGCACACCATTAACACCGTAACCATGACAACGCACACCATTAACACCGTGACCCTGGCAACGCACACCACTAACACCGTAACCACAGTAACACACACCACTAACACCGTAACCATGACAACGCACACCATTAACACCGTGACCCTGGCAACGCACACCACTAACACCGTAACCAAGGCAACGCACACCACGAACACCGTAACCCCGGCAACGCACACCACTAACACCGTAACCACAGTAACACACTAACACCGTAACCAGTGCAAATAACAACTACTTTTCAAAATAAGAGCTTCGTCAGTTAGTTTATAAAATAAGAGCCTCATCATGAAAGACTTTATTAAGTATTATCATCTCTTTATTTTTTATTTTGCTCAAGAAATGAAAGTATATTTTTGGTTTTCAAAATAAAAGCGCAGTCACTTAGCATACATTGCTAGCTCAGTTTAGTTTAGGAACAACTGTTGTTATTGACAGGCTTTTATTTTGCGATGTGTGTGTCCCAGGCTCAGGGTGTGTGTGTGGAGAACGCAGTGATGCCGCCCGGCGAGCAGGCGCGGCCTCCCAGCATGCTTTGCGGCGAGGACGGTCAGTGGGTGGGCCAACCGGTGTCCAGCTGCTCCTGTCGCCCCGGGTACGAGACGGGGGGCAGCGACGTGCACTGCAGGGGTGAGTTTCAAAATAAAAGCACTGTCATTTACCCTTTAGACACGAGACCAGAGGGACGAGACTTTCAAAGTAAAAGCACTGCACAGAGTGCGAGGTGAAGTGTGTTTTTACAGTCAGCAAATTTCCTTCTGTGCAGAACACACACACACACACTCACACACACACACACACTCTTTTATTTCAGACCCCTTTAACCCTGAGCAGATTGAAAGCGTTTCTCTCGGCGTCGCTCTGCTGCAAACAGAGTGTGTGTTCAGCTTCCTGTTATTCTTCCAGAGGTCAGAGGTCAGCAGCGGGGGTCCCACACACACACACACACACACACACACACACACACACACAAGGAGGGGGTTGTCTGAGGTCAGAGGTTAACTTCTCTGCTTAAGCTGCCTATAGAGACTGTGTGTGTGTGTGTGTGTGTGTGTGTGTGTGTGTGTGTGTGTGTGTGTGTGTGTGTGTGTGTGTGTGTGTGTGTGTGTGTGTGTGTGTGTGTGTGTGTGTGTGTGTGTGTGTGTGTGTGTGTGTGTGTGTGTGTGTGGTGTGTGTGTGTGTGTGTGTGTGTGTGTGTGTGTGTGTGTGTGTGTGTGTGTGTGTGTGTGTGTGGTGTGTGTGTGTGTGTGTGTGTGTGTGTGTGTGTGTGTGTGTGTGTGTGTGTGTGTGTGTGTGTGTGTGTGTGTGTGTGTGTGTGTGTGTGTGTGTGTGTGTGTGTGTGTGTGTGTGTGTGTGCAAGCTTGGCGGGGGATGGTGGTGATGACGTCATGGCGGCACTTTCCACTTCCTGTGGCAGCCGAGGTCACTTCCTGTCTCTGTGTGTCTGATCTCCTCCCTGCTGTCACTAAAATATCCTAAAGAAGCTCTATATACACACACACACACACACACACACAGACACACACTGAACCATAGGGGTTCCTGAAGAAGCTCTACACGTTAATATCTGTATATAATGAGCTTTCCATAAAACACTGACATTAGGGCCAAATACTACCTTTTATTCTGGAGGGCACAGCTTTTATTTTGAAGGAGGCCACTTGTTGAATACTAATTATGAAGACCTTTTAACTTTTTTCCCCAATATTTCCAATGCTAACGTGTTTAACCCTGTTTATCAGATGCTAATGCTAACGTGCGTTTATCAGATGCTAATGCTAACGTGCGTTTATCAGATGCTAATGCTAACGTGTGTTTATCAGATGCTAACGTGCGTTTATGAGATGCTAATGCTAACGTGCGTTTATCAGATGCTAATGCTAACGTGTGTTTATCAGATGCTAATGCTAACGTGCGTTTATCAGATGCTAATGCTAACGTGTGTTTATCAGATGCTAATGCTAACGTGCGTTTATCAGATGCTAATGGTAACGTGCGTTTATCAGATGCTAATGCTAACGTGTTTTTATCAGATGCTAATGCTAACGTGCGTTTATCAGATGCTAATGCTAACGTGTGTTTATCAGATGCTAATGCTAACGTGTTTTTATCAGATGCTAATGCTAACGTGCGTTTATCAGATGCTAATGCTAACGTGTGTTTATCAGATGCTAATGCTAACGTGTTTTTATCAGATGCTAATGCTAACGTGCGTTTATCAGATGCTAATGCTAACGTGCGTTTATCAGATGCTAATGCTAACGTGCGTTTATCAGATGCTAATGCTAATGTGTGTTTATCAGATGCTAATGCTAACGTGTGTTTATCCGATGCTAATGCTAACGTGCGTTTATCAGATGCTAATGCTAACATGCTTTTATCAGATGCTAATGCTAACGTGCGTTTATCAGATGCTAATGCTAACGTGCGTTTATCAGATGCTAATGCTAACGTGCGTTTATGAGATGCTAATGCTAACGTGCGTTTATCAGATGCTAATGCTAACGTGCGTTTATCAGATGCTAATGCTAACGTGCGTTTATCAGATGCTAATGCTAACGTGCGTTTATCAGATGCTAATGCTAACGTGCGTTTATCAGATGCTAACGTGCGTTTATCAGATGCTAACGTGCGTTTATCAGATGCTAACGTGCGTTTATCAGATGCTAACGTGCGTTTATCAAATGCTAACGTGCGTTTATCAGATGCTAATGCTAACGTGCGTTTATCAGATGCTAATGCTAACGTGTTTTTATCAGATGCTAACGTGCGTTTATCAGATGCTAATGCTAATGTGTGTTTATCAGATGCTAATGCTAACGTGCGTTTATCAGATGCTAATGCTAACGTGCGTTTATCAGATGCTAATGCTAACGTGTTTTTATCAGATGCTAATGCTAACGTGCGTTTATCAGATGCTAATGCTAACGTGCGTTTATCAGATGCTAATGCTAACGTGCGTTTATCAGATGCTAATGCTAACGTGCGTTTATCAGATGCTAATGCTAACGTGTGTTTATCAGATGCTAATGCTAACGTGCGTTTATCAGATGCTAATGCTAACGTGTGTTTATCAGATGCTAATGCTATCGTGTTTCAGCGTGCCCCTCGGTGCAGTTTAAGGCGGGCTCGGGGCCAGGGGGGTGCAGCCCGTGTCCGGCAAATAGCAACACTCTGATCCCAGGCTCCGCCTACTGCCTCTGTCACCATGGTTACCACCGGGCAGACTCTGACCCCCCCGACGCAGCCTGCACACGTGAGTCTTTCTTTATTACACCTTTATTTGGGTTTAAATATATATAATATATGAATATCTAAAAAACGTTTAGAGGTTAAAACTGAGTCCTTATATAATTATATGTAATTTAATGTCATTGTTTAAAAACTCTTGAATATATCCTGAACACACACACACACACACACACACACACACACAGCTCTATTATTCTCTGCACACGCCCCTTTAACTACATCGCCCCGGGCAACAACAATTAGGACTAATTAATAGGCTCATTACCTCCGAGGTGTGTGTGTGTGTGTGTGTGTGTGTGTGTGTGTGTGTGTGTGTGTGTGTGTGTGTGTGTGTGTGTGTGAGAGAGACAGAGAAGACAAACAAAAAGAAAAATATACGTAGAAAAAATCACAATAAAATGATAAAAAATTATTAGAAATAATATAAAAATAAAGAAAAATATAATTGTGTGTGTGTTAGGCCCCCCCTCGGCCCCCCGCCTCCTCATCAGTCAGACCAACGAGTCGTCTCTGAGTCTGGAGTGGAGCGAGCCATTGGAGCGGGGGGGGAGGTCCGACCTCACCTACAGGGTGCTCTGCTCCCTCTGCAGCAGCCAGGTAACAACAGCTCACCTATTCTGCCAAATCCTCTTCTTCATGGCTTTTCCCTCCTGACTCCTCCCCTCTTGTGTTCTGACTCCTCCCCTCTCCTGCTCAGGGATTGGCCGCTTCCTGCCCCCCCTGTGATGACAGCGTGTTGTACCGCCCTGCTCAGAGCGGCCTGACTCAGAGACGTGTCATCGTTTGGGGGCTCCGCCCACATTCCAGTTATGTCTTCACCGTCCAATCACTGAACGGCGTCTCTGCTCTCAGCCAATCAGAGCCGGCCTCAGGATCAGTGAACGTCAGCACCAGCAGAGACGGTGAACACTCAGGATTTAATATTTATATATGTATCTTTACATAGAGTCGAAACATTAAACCTGTGTGTGTGTGTGTGTGTGTGTGTGTGTGTGTGTGTGTGTGTGTGTGTGTGTGTGTGTGTGTGTGTGTGTGTGTGTGTGTGTGTGTGTGTGTGTGTGTGTGTGTGTGTGTGTGTGTGTGTGTGTGTGTGTGTGTGTGTGTGTGTGTGTGTGTGTGTGTGTGTGTGTGTGTGTGTGTGTGTGTGTGTGTGTGTGTGTGTGTGTGTGTGTGTGGTGTGTGTGTGTGTGTGTGTGTGTGTGTGTGTGTGTGTGTGTGTGTGTGTGTGTGTGTGTGTGTGTGTGTGTGTATAGTCCCCCCCCCCTGTGTCAGGTCTCAGGAGAGCAGCAGCCTCAGAGTCCAGTCTGACTGTGGAGTGGAACCAGAACCAGAGCCCTGTGCTGGACTACCAGCTGCGCTACAGCCTGCAGGTACACACACACACACACACACACACACACACCTTCGTACTACAGCCCTCCGTACCCACGTCTCTAAAAACGGGGGAACAACGGAGCTGATCCAGATTTGCTGCGTCATGCCCACATTACTAAAATGTGGGCGGGCTTTACCCCCACGGGCCAATCAGAAAGGTTGCTGTCAGAAACAATGAGATGTGTTCTGGAAGTAACATGGTCTGTGTTTACATTAGCATGCTAACACTCAGAGCTAACCTGAGAGAGAGAGAGAGAGAGAGAGAGAGAGAGAGAGAGAGAGGAGAGAGAGAGAGGAGAGAGAGAGAGAGAGAGAGAGAGAGAGAGAGAGAGAGAGAGGAGAGAGAGAGAGAGAGAGAGAGAGAGAGAGAGAGAGAGAGAGAGAGAGAGAGAGAGAGAGAGAGAGAGAGAGAGAGAGAGAGGAGAGAGAGAGAGAGAGAGAGAGAGAGAGAGAGAGAGAGAGAGGAGAGAGAGAGAGAGAGAGAGAGAGAGGGGGGGGGCTACAAGGACCTGTTTGGGGTTTGGAGCAGGACACTTCAGAGACATGTCCTTAGTAACAGCTGGAAGAGAGGGGGGGGGCTACAAGGACCTGTTTGGGGTTAGGAGCAGGACACTTCAGAGACATGTCCTTAGTAACAGCTGGAAGAGAGGGGGGGGGCTACAAGGACCTGTTTGGGGTTAGGAGCAGGACACTTCAGAGACATGTCCTTAGTAACAGCTGGAAGAGAGGGGGGGGCTACAAGGACCTGTTTGGGGTTAGGAGCAGGACACTTCAGAGACATGTCCTTAGTAACAGCTGGAAGAGAGGGGGGGGCTACAAGGACCTGTTTGGGGTTAGGAGCAGGACACTTCAGAGACATGTCCTTAGTAACAGCTGGAAGAGAGGGGGGGGGGCTACAAGGACCTGTTTGGGGTTTGGAGCAGGACACTTCAGAGACATGTCCTTAGTAACAGCTGGAAGAGAGGGGGGGGGCTACAAGGACCTGTTTGGGGTTTGGAGCAGGACACTTCAGAGACATGTCCTTAGTAACAGCTGGAAGAGAGAGGGGGGGGCTACAAGGACCTGTTTGGGGTTTGGAGCAGGACACTTCAGAGACATGTCCTTAGTAACAGCTGGAAGAGAGGGGGGGGGGCTACAAGGACCTGTTTGGGGTTTGGAGCAGGACACTTCAGAGACATGTCCTTAGTAACAGCTGGAAGAGAGGGGGGGGGCTACAAGGACCTGTTTGGGGTTTGGAGCAGGACACTTCAGAGACATGTCCTTAGTAACAGCTGGAAGAGAGAGGGGGGGGGCTACAAGGACCTGTTTGGGGTTTGGAGCAGGACACTTCAGAGTCATGTCCTTATGTCTGAGAGCTGTGATATCTCAGTCAGTAGGAGCCCTGTAATATATATGTGTAATTTCTCCCCCCCCCCAGGAGGGCTCCCAGTGGCAGTATCTGTCGTCCAGTTCTTCTTCTGTGGTGTTATCTGACCTCCAGCGGGGGGGCAGGTACTTCCTGCAGGTCAGAGCCAGGAACTCAGCCGGGTTCGGACCCTTCAGCGCCGCCAAAGCCTTCAGCACCACGACTCAGGGTAAATATACATATACTGTGTATTTATGTACTATATACCAGGGCTTCTCAAACTCCGGCCCAGACGCTGTGTCCCGTTACAAAGCAAACAGACAGACCCGGTTCTGGTGGAGTGGACCTGTGGTGCTGGAGACATACCCACTGCAGCCACGCCTCCTTCCGCGCACCCCCCTCTGAAGCCCTGTTAGAGAAACGCAGGTTTTGGGTCCTGAGCTTGAACAAAATAAAGAGGAGGCGGAGCTAATAAAGAGGAGGCGGAGCTAATGCCTGATCAGAATGCTCCCGGAGATAACGTTACATTCCGCCGTGATGAAACGCCACCCTGTTCTAAACCACATCAAGGATTACCACGAGGCGAGGTCCTTTCACTTCCTGCTTTCAAACACGAGCTCTCTCCGGCACGCGTTAGCTCCGAGTGCTAGCGAGGCTAACGTGAACAAAGACGAGACTGCGTCCAGAACACGCCAGGCGTTGTTTCTGACAGCAACTCTCCACCGTCCGAAGTCACGTCAGATCGGCAGCAAACCTGTGCCCGCTCGTTGTTCCCGTTTTTAGAAGATGTGGGTACGGAGGAAGAGAGGGAGGGTTTCATTCCCCGACGCACCGGGACACGTGTCGAGGTGGGGAAGACATCGCACAGTGCACGAGGGGTCCCCTTTAATGTGTGTGTGTGTGTGTGTGTGTGTGTGTGTGTGTGTGTGTGTGTGTGTGTGTGTGTGTGTGTGTGTGTGTGTGTGTGTGTGTGTGTGTGTGTGTGTGTGTGTGTGTGTGTGTGTGTGTGTGTGTGTGTGTGTGTGTGTGTGTGTGTGTGTGTGTGTGTGTGTGTGTGTGTGTGTGTGTGTGTGTGTGTGTGTGTGTGTGTGTGTGTGTGTGTGTGTGTGTGGTGTGTGTGTGTGTGTGTGTGTGTGTGTGTGTGTGTGTGTGTGTGTGTGTGTGTGTGTGTGTGTGTGTGTGAAGGGGGCCCCCAAATAAAGTAGCTTCATCCAATCCAACTTTATTTATAGAGCACTTTAAAACCTCCAGGCCAAAGTGCTGCACAGCAGGGGCGGTTCTAGACCAGTTTGACGGGGGGCCAGTTATTCTCTGAGGGGGGCCCAATCAATGCAGGACGAAAAAGAGAACCGACAGTGTGAAGTCATTGCGCATCAGAACACAATGCAATCCAGTTGTTGGTATTTGTTTCAGTACTTTTTATTTCAGATAGTTGTTACGGTGAGCTTCAGCTGAAGTTATCGAGCCATGTTTGCACTCACACCATATCTATATAGAAATAAAGGCAATACATCAGGGTGTCTCACCATCTCACACTACAGCAACACAGTCCTGAGTACCAGAAAATATACATTTAACTTTTCATTGTTAGGGGGGCCACAGCGGGGGTCAGAGGGGGTCAGAGGTCAGTGTTAGGGGGCACTGGCCCCCCCCC
>CM070441.1:512287-577287 GCA_036324595.1 Champsocephalus gunnari
GCCGGTGAGGAACCGCAGAACCCTTTAACTTTAGGAACCTTTGAGCAACCGCAGAACCCTTAACTTTAGGAACCTTTGAGCAACCGCAGAACCCTTTAACTTTAGGAACCTTTGAGCAACCGCAGAACCCTTTACTTTAGGAACCTTTGAGGAACCGCAGAACCCTTAACTTTAGGAACCTTTGAGCAACCGCAGAACCCTTTAACTTTAGGAACCTTTGAGCAACCGCAGAACCCTTTACTTTAGGAACCTTTGAGGAACCGCAGAACCCTTTAACTTTAGGAACCTTTGAGTAACCGCAGAACCCTTTAACTTTAGGAACCTTTGAGGAACCGCAGAACCCTTTAACTTTAGGAACCTTTGAGCAACCGCAGAACCCTTTAACTTTAGGAACCTTTGAGGAACCACAGAACCCTTAACTTTAGGAACCTTTGAGCAACCGCAGAACCCTTTAACTTTAGGAACCTTTGAGGAACCACAGAACCCTTTAACTTTAGGAACCTTTGACTAGCCGCAGAACCCTTTAACTTTAGGAACCTTTGACTAGCCGCAGAACCCTTTAACCTTAGGAACCTTTGAGCAACCGCAGAACCCTTTAACTTTAGGAACCTTTGAGCAACCGCAGAACCCTTTAACTTTAGGAACCTTTGAGCAACTGCAGAACCCTTTAACTTTAGGAACCTTTGAGGAACCACAGAACCCTTTAACTTTAGGAACCTTTGAGCAACCGCAGAACCCTTTAACTTTAGGAACCTTTGACTAGCCGCAGAACCCTTTAACTTTAGGAACCTTTGAGCAACCGCAGAACCCTTTAACTTTAGGAACCTTTGAGGAACCGCAGAACCCTTTAACTGTAGGAACCTTTGAGCAACCACAGAACTCTTAACTTTAGGAACCTTTGAGCAACCACAGAACCCTTAACTTTAGGAACCTTTGAGGAACCGCAGAACCCTTTAACTTTAGGAACCTTTGAGGAACCGCAGAACCCTTTAACTTTAGGAACCTTTGAGCAACCGCAGAACCCTTTAACTTTAGGAACCTTTGACTAGCCGCAGAACCCTTCAACTTTAGGAACCTTTGAGCAACCGCAGAACCCTTTAACTTTAGGAACCTTTGAGCAACCGCAGAACCCTTTAACTTTAGGAACCTTTGACTAGCCGCAGAACCCTTTAACTTTAGGAACCTTTGAGCAACCGCAGAACCCTTTAACTTTAGGAACCTTTGAGCAACCGCAGAACCCTTAACTTTAGGAACCTTTGAGGAACCGCAGAACCCTTTAACTTTAGGAACCTTTGAGGAACCACAGAACCCTTTAACTTTAGGAACCTTTGAGGAACCACTGAACCATTTAACTTTAGGAACCTTTGAAGAACCACAGAACCCTTTAACTTTAGGAACCTTTGACTAGCCGCAGAACCCTTTAACTTTAGGAACCTTTGACTAGCCGCAGAACCCTTTAACTTTAGGAACCTTTGAGCAACCACAGAACCCTTAACTTTAGGAACCTTTGAGGAACCGCAGAACCCTTTAACTTTAGGAACCTTTGACTAGCCGCAGAACCATTTAACTTTAGGCACCTTTGAGCAACCACAGAACCCTTAACTTTAGGAACCTTTGAGCAACCGCAGAACCCTTTAACTTTAGGAACCTTTGAGCACCCGCAGAACCCTTTAACTATAGGAACCTTTGAGCAACCGCAGAACCCTTTAACTTTAGGAACCTTTGAGCAACCGCAGAACCCTTTAACTTTAGGAGCCGGTGAGGAACCACAGAACCCTTTAACTTTAGGAACCTTTGAGGAACCACAGAACCCTTTAACTTTAGGAACCTTTGACTAGCTGCAGAACCCTTTAACTTTAGGAACCTTTGAGGAACCGCAGAACCCTTTCACTTTAGGAACCTTTGAGTAACCGAGTAAGCATTTTAGGAACCTTTGAGGAACTCTGGTCAGCATCAGGAACCTTTGAGGAACCCTGGTCAGCATCAGGAACGTTTGAGGAACTCTGGTTAGCATCAGGAACGTTTTAGGAACTCTGGTCAGCATCAGGAACGTTTTAGGAACTCTGGTCAGCATCAGGAACCTTTGAGGAACCCTGGTCAGCATCAGGAACGTTTGAGGAACTCTGGTTAGCATCAGGAACCTTTGAGGAACTCTGGTCAGCATCAGGAACCTTTGAGGAACCCTGGTCAGCATCAGGAACGTTTGAGGAACCCTGGTCAGCATCAGGAACGTTTGAGGAACCCTGGTCAGCATCAGGAACCTTTGAGAAACCCTGGTCAGCATCAGGAACGTTTGAGGAACCCTGGTCAGCATCAGGAACGTTTTAGGAACCCTGGTCAGCATCAGGAACGTTTGAGGAACTCTGGTCAGCATCAGGAACGTTTTAGGAACCCTGGTCAGCATCAGGAATGTTTGAGGAACTCTGGTCAGCATCAGGAACGTTTGAGGAACTCTGGTCAGCATCAGGAACGTTTTAGGAACTCTGGTCAGCATCAGGAACGTTTTAGGAACTCTGGTCAGCATCAGGAACGTTTGAGGAACTCTGGTCAGCATCAGGAACGTTTGAGGAACTCTGGTCAGCATCAGGAACGTTTGAGGAACTCTGGTTAGCATCAGGAACGTTTTAGGAACTCTGGTCAGCATCAGGAACGTTTGAGGAACTCTGGTTAGCATCAGGAACGTTTTAGGAACTCTGGTCAGCATCAGGAACGTTTTAGGAACTCTGGTCAGCATCAGGAACGTTTTAGGAACTCTGGTCAGCATCAGGAACGTTTGAGGAACTCTGGTCAGCATCAGGAACGTTTGAGGAACCCTGGTCAGCATCAGGAACGTTTTAGGAACTCTGGTCAGCATCAGGAACGTTTGAGGAACTCTGGTCAGCATCAGGAACGTTTTAGGAACTCTGGTCAGCATCAGGAACCTTTGAGGAACCCTGGTCAGCATCAGGAACGTTTGAGGAACTCTGGTCAGCATCAGGGACGTTTGAGGAACCCTGGTCAGCATCAGGAACCTTTGAGGAACTCTGGTCAGCATCAGGAACGTTTGAGGAACCCTGGTCAGCATCAGGAACCTTTGAGGAACCCTGGTCAGCATCAGGAACGTTTGAGGAACCCTGGTCAGCATCAGGAACGTTTGAGGAACCCTGGTCAGCATCAGGAACGTTTGAGGAACTCTGGTCAGCATCAGGAACGTTTGAAGAACTCTGGTCAGCATCAGGAACCTTTGAGGAACTCTGGTTAGCATCAGGAACGTTTTAGGAACTCTGGTTAGCATCAGGAACGTTTTAGGAACTCTGGTCAGCATCAGGAACCTTTGAGGAACCCTGGTCAGCATCAGGAACCTTTGAGGAACTCTGGTTAGCATCAGGAACGTTTTAGGAACTCTGGTCAGCATCAGGAACGTTTTAGGAACTCTGGTCAGCATCAGGAACGTTTTAGGAACTCTGGTCAGCATCAGGAACCTTTGAGGAACTCTGGTCAGCATCAGGAACCTTTGAGGAACTCTGGTCAGCATCAGAACCTTTGAGGAACTCTGGTCAGCATCAGGAACGTTTGAGGAACTCTGGTCAGCATCAGGAACCTTTGAGGAACTCTGGTTAGCATCAGGAACGTTTTAGGAACTCTGGTTAGCATCAGGAACGTTTTAGGAACCTGGTCAGCATCAGGAACCTTTGAGGAACCCTGGTCAGAATCAGGGACGTTTGAGGAACCCTGGTCAGCATCAGGAACCTTTGAGGAACTCTGGTCAGCATCAGGAACCTTTGAGGAACTCTGGTTAGCATCAGGGACGTTTGAGGAACTCTGGTCAGCATCAGGAACGTTTTAGGAACCCTGGTCAGCATCAGGAACCTTTGAGGAACCCTGGTTAGCATCAGGAACGTTTTAGGAACTCTGGTTAGCATCAGGAACGTTTTAGGAACCCTGGTCAGCATCAGGAACCTTTGAGGAACCCTGGTCAGCATCAGAAACGTTTGAGGAACTCTGGTTAGCATCAGGAACGTTTTAGGAACCCTGGTCAGCATCAGGAACGTTTTAGGAACTCTGGTTAGCATCAGGAACGTTTTAGGAACCCTGGTCAGCATCAGGAACCTTTGAGGAACCCTGGTCAGCATCAGAAACGTTTGAGGAACTCTGGTTAGCATCAGGAACGTTTTAGGAACCCTGGTCAGCATCAGGAACGTTTTAGGAACTCTGGTCAGCATCAGGAACGTTTGAGGAACTCTGGTCAGCATCAGGAACCTTTGAGGAACTCTGGTTAGCATCAGAAACGTTTGAGGAACTCTGGTCAGCATCAGGAACGTTTGAGGAACTCTGGTTAGCATCAGGAACGTTTGAGGAACTCTGGTCAGCATCAGGAACGTTTTAGGAACTCTGGTCAGCATCAGGAACGTTTTAGGAACTCTGGTTAGCATCAGGAACGTTTGAGGAACTCTGGTCAGCATCAGGAACGTTTGAGGAACTGTGGTCAGCATCAGGAACGTTTTAGGAACTCTGGTCAGCATCAGGAACGTTTTAGGAACTCTGGTTAGCATCAGGAACGTTTGAGGAACTCTGGTTAGCATCAGGAACGTTTGAGGAACCCTGGTCAGCATCAGGAACCTTTGAGGAACTCTGGTCAGCATCAGGAACCTTTGAGGAACTCTGGTCAGCATCAGGAACCTTTGAGGAACTCTGGTCAGCATCAGGAACCTTTGAGGAACTCTGGTCAGCATCAGGAACGTTTGAGGAACTCTGGTTAGCATCAGGAACGTTTGAGGAACCCTGGTCAGCATCAGGAACGTTTGAGGAACCCTGGTCAGCATCAGGAACCTTTGAGGAACTCTGGTCAGCATCAGGAACCTTTGAGGAACTCTGGTCAGCATCAGGAACGTTTTAGGAACCCTGGTCAGCATCAGGAACCTTTGAGGAACCCTGGTCAGCATCAGGAACCTTTGAGGAACCCTGGTCAGCATCAGGAACCTTTGAGGAACTCTGGTTAGCATCAGGAACCTTTGAGGAACCCTGGTCAGCATCAGGAACCTTTGAGGAACTCTGGTCAGCATCAGGAACGTTTTAGGAACCCTGGTCAGCATCAGGAACCTTTGAGGAACCCTGGTCAGCATCAGGAACCTTTGAGGAACCCTGGTCAGCATCAGGAACCTTTGAGGAACTCTGGTCAGCATCAGGAACCTTTGAGGAACTCTGGTCAGCATCAGGAACGTTTGAGGAACTCTGGTCAGCATCAGGAACGTTTTGAGGAACTCTGGTCAGCATCAGGAACGTTTGAGGAACTCTGGTCAGCATCAGGAACGTTTGAGGAACTCTGGTCAGCATCAGGAACGTTTGAGGAACTCTGGTCAGCATCAGGAACGTTTTGAGGAACTCTGGTCAGCATCAGGAACGTTTGAGGAACTCTGGTCAGCATCAGGAACGTTTTGAGGAACCCTGGTCAGCATCAGGAACCTTTGAGGAACTCTGGTCAGCATCAGGAACGTTTGAGGAACCCTGGTCAGCATCAGGAACCTTTGAGGAACTCTGGTCAGCATCAGGAACCTTTGAGGAACCCTGGTCAGCATCAGGAACGTTTGAGGAACCCTGGTCAGCATCAGGAACCTTTGAGGAACCCTGGTCAGCATCAGGAACCTTTGAGGAACCCTGGTCAGCATCAGGAACGTTTGAGGAGCTCTGGTCAGCATCAGGAACGTTTGAGGAACCCTGGTCAGCATCAGGAACGTTTGAGGAGCTCTGGTCAGCATCAGGAACGTTTGAGGAACCCTGGTCAGCATCAGGAACCTTTGAGGAACCCTGGTCAGCATCAGGAACCTTTGAGGAACCCTGGTCAGCATCAGGAACCTTTGAGGAACCCTGGTCAGCATCAGGAACGTTTGAGGAACCCTGGTCAGCATCAGGAACTTTTGAGGAACCCTGGTCAGCATCAGGAACCTTTGAGGACAGGCAGATCAGAAACAGTCCGTTGTTACCGTTTGAACTAACGTAGCAACGGTAGGAACCGCTTCGATAGCGTTTTTGCGGACCTCTTTGATCACAGATTTGAAAACATCGCTGCTTGCTGTAAAAGTAGCACACTGCATGGGGTCAGACCTCGGAGAGTATCTGGATACCCCTGCCCTGAAGCAGAGGAACCGCACACTGAACATGTGTCTGTGTCTGGTGTCTGCGTAACGAGGAGGGCTCTGCCCGTTACTTCCCCGCTGCTCTCTGTCCCAGTTTGGAAAGCAAACTGCATTCGTATGACACACAGAACCTTGACCTCCTCCAGCCCAACCGTAGACCGTTACCTCGACCGGACTTCTTTCTGCAGATGTGAGCGTCCTTAACAACGGTCAATAAGTCCTTGCTGCACATCATCCCCTACATGCTTCCACCTGAGCTTAGTGAGTGAGTTTCCTAACGGACGCAAAGTAACGGCCGTAGCAGCTGTAGCTTTTCTCAGACGCGGAGCGATACTGACGTGTTTTGAAGAGTAACTACAATTCTACCCGTGGTATAGGCTCAGTATATCAGGGCAGATTGCTTGGTTTGACTTATCCGGTTTATAATGAATCATATCTACCTGTACAGGTGAGTTAGGGAGGTGCTATAGATATTAATATATCATATCTACCTGTACAGGTGAGTTAGGGGAGGTGCTATAGATATTAATATATCATATCTACCTGTACAGGTGAGTTAGGGAGGTGCTATAGATATTAATATATCATATCTACCTGAACAGGTGAGTTAGGGAGGTGCTATAGATATTAATATATCATATCTACCTGTACAGGTGAGTTAGGGAGGTGCTATAGATATTAATATATCATATCTACCTGTACAGGTGAGTTAGGGAGGTGCTATAGATATTAATATATCATATCTACCTGAACAGGTGAGTTAGGGGAGGTGCTATAGATATTAATATATCATATCTACCTGTACAGGTGAGTTAGGGAGGTGCTATAGATATTAATATATCATATCTACCTGTACAGGTGAGTTAGGGAGGTGCTATAGATATTAATATATCATATCTACCTGAACAGGTGAGTTAGGGGAGGTGCTATAGATATTAATATATCATATCTACCTGAACAGGTGAGTTAGGGGAGGTGCTATAGATATTAATATATCATATCTACCTGTACAGGTGAGTTAGGGAGGTGCTATAGATATTAATATATCATATCTACCTGTACAGGTGAGTTAGGGGAGGTGCTATAGATATTAATATATCATATCTACCTGTACAGGTGAGTTAGGGGAGGTGCTATAGATATTAATATATCATATCTACCTGTACAGGTGAGTTAGGGAGGTGCTATAGATATTAATATATCATATCTACCTGAACAGGTGAGTTAGGGAGGTGCTATAGATATTAATATATCATATCTACCTGTACAGGTGAGTTAGGGAGGTGCTATAGATATTAATATATCATATCTACCTGTACAGGTGAGTTAGGGAGGTGCTATAGATATTAATATATCATATCTACCTGAACAGGTGAGTTAGGGGAGGTGCTATAGATATTAATATATCATATCTACCTGTACAGGTGAGTTAGGGAGGTGCTATAGATATTAATATATCATATCTACCTGTACAGGTGAGTTAGGGAGGTGCTATAGATATTAATATATCATATCTACCTGAACAGGTGAGTTAGGGGAGGTGCTATAGATATTAATATATCATATCTACCTGAACAGGTGAGTTAGGGGAGGTGCTATAGATATTAATATATCATATCTACCTGTACAGGTGAGTTAGGGAGGTGCTATAGATATTAATATATCATATCTACCTGTACAGGTGAGTTAGGGAGGTGCTATAGATATTAATATATCATATCTACCTGTACAGGTGAGTTAGGGAGGTGCTATAGATATTAATATATCATATCTACCTGTACAGGTGAGTTAGGGAGGTGCTATAGATATTAATATATCATATCTACCTGTACAGGTGAGTTAGGGAGGTGCTATAGATATTAATATATCATATCTACCTGTACAGGTGAGTTAGGGAGGTGCTATAGATATTAATATATCATATCTACCTGTACAGGTGAGTTAGGGAGGTGCTATAGATATTAATATATCATATCTACCTGTACAGGTGAGTTAGGGAGGTGCTATAGATATTAATATATCATATCTACCTGTACAGGTGAGTTAGGGGAGGTGCTATAGATATTAATATATCATATCTACCTGTACAGGTGAGTTAGGGAGGTGCTATAGATATTAATATATCATATCTACCTGTACAGGTGAGTTAGGGAGGTGCTATAGATATTAATATATCATATCTACCTGTACAGGTGAGTTAGGGGAGGTGCTATAGATATTAATATATCATATCTACCTGTACAGGTGAGTTAGGGGAGGTGCTATAGATATTAATATATCATATCTACCTGTACAGGTGAGTTAGGGGAGGTGCTATAGATATTAATATATCATATCTACCTGTACAGGTGAGTTAGGGAGGTGCTATAGATATTAATATATCATATCTACCTGTACAGGTGAGTTAGGGAGGTGCTATAGATATTAATATATCATATCTACCTGTACAGGTGAGTTAGGGAGGTGCTATAGATATTAATATATCATATCTACCTGTACAGGTGAGTTAGGGAGGTGCTATAGATATTAATATATCATATCTACCTGTACAGGTGAGTTTGGGAGGTGCTATAGATATTAATATATCATATCTACCTGTACAGGTGAGTTTGGGGAGGTGTGCCGCGGCCGGCTCCGGCTGCCGGGCAGGAAGGAGAACTACGTGGCGATAAAGACTCTGAAGGGCGGGTTCACGGAGAAGCAGAGGCGGGACTTCCTGTCCGAGGCGTCCATCATGGGTCAGTTCCAGCACCCCAACATCATCCACCTGGAGGGCGTCATCACCACTTCCTGTCCGGTGATGATCCTCACCGAGTTCATGGAGAACGGAGCTCTGGACAGCTTCCTCAGGGTACCTGCCTGTCTGTCTGTCCGTCTGTCTCTCTACCTGTCTGTCTGTCTGCTCTACCTGTCTGTCTCTACCTGTCTGTCTGTCTGTCTGTCTACCTGTCTGTCTCTCTACCTGTCTGTCTCTCTACCTGTCTGTCTCTCTACTGTCTGTCTCTCTACTGTCTGTCTCTCTACCTGTCCGTCTCTCTACTGTCTGTCTGTCTCCTGTCTGTCTCTACCTGTCCGTCTCTCTACCTGTCCGTCTCTCTCCTGTCTGTCTGTCTGTCTACTGTCTGTCTCTCTACCTGTCTGTCTCTCTACCTGTCTGTCTCTCTACCTGTCTGTCTGTCTGTCTGTCTGTCTGTCTGTCTGTCTGTCTGTCTGTCTGTCTGTCTGTCTGTCTGTCTACCTGTCTGTCTGTCTGTCTGTCTGTCTGTCTGTCTACCTGTCCGTCGTCTGTCTGTCCGTCTGTCTGTCTGTCTGTCTGTCTGTCTGTCTACCTGTCTGTCTCTCTACCTGTCGTCTGTCTCTCTACCTGTCTGTCTCTCTACCTGTCTGTCTGTCTACCTGTCTGTCTCTCTACCTGTCTGTCTCTCTACCTGTCTGTCTCTCTACCTGTCTGTCTCTCTACCTGTCTGTCTCTCTACCTGTCTGTCTCTCTACCTGTCTGTCTACTGTCTCTCTACCTGTCTGTCTCTCTACTGTCTGTCTCTCTACTGTCTGTCTCTCTACCTGTCTGTCTGTCTACCTGTCTGTCTCTCTACCTGTCTGTCTCTACCTGTCTGTCTGTCTACCTGTCTGTCTCTCTACCTGTCTGTCTCTCTACCTGTCTGTCTCTCTACCTGTCTGTCTCTCTACCTGTCTGTCTCGTCTGTCTACCTGTCTGTCTCTCTACCTGTCTGTCTCTCTACCTGTCTGTCTACCTGTCTGTCTGTCTCTACCTGTCTGTCTGTCTCTCTACCTGTCTGTCTCTCCTGTCTGTCTACCTGTCTGTCTCTCTACCTGTCTGTCTGTCTGTCTGCCTGTCTGTCTGTCTCTCTACCTGTATCTGATTGGCGGTCTCTGATTGGCTGTCTCTGATTGTTTGTCTCTGATTGTTTGTCTCTGATTGGCTGTCTCTGATTGGCGGTCTGTGCTGTCTCTGATTGGCTGTTCCAGATGAATGACGGGCAGTTCGCCCCTCTCCAGCTGGTGGGGATGCTTCGGGGAATCGCTGCTGGGATGAAGTACCTGTCGGACATGAGCTTCGTGCACAGAGACCTGGCCGCGCGGAACATCCTGGTGAACGCCAACCTGGTCTGCAAGGTGAGGGTCCTAAGGGTCCTTAGACAGGTCCTGAAGGTTCCTTAGACAGGTCCTGAAGGTCTGACAGGTCCTGAAGGTTCCTTAGACAGGTCCTGAAGGTTCCTTAGACAGGTCCTGAAGGTTCCTTAGACAGGTCCTGAAGGTTCCTTAGACAGGTCCTGAAGGTTCCTTAGACAGCTCCTGAAGGTTCCTTAGACAGCTCCTGAAGGTTCCTTAGACAGCTCCTAAAGGTTCCTTAGACAGGTCCTGAAGGTTCCTTAGACAGGTCCTGAAGGTTCCTTAGACAGCTCCTGAAGGTTCCTTAGACAGCTCCTGAAGGTTCCTTAGACAGCTCCTGAAGGTTCCTTAGACAGGTCCTGAAGGTTCCTTAGACAAGTCCTGAAGGTTCCTTAGACAGGTCCTGAAGGTTCCTTAGACAAGTCCTGAAGGTTCCTTAGACAGGTCCTACAGGTTCCTTAGACAGGTCCTGAAGGTTCCTTAGACAGGTCCTGAAGGTTCCTTAGACAAGTCCTAAAGGTTCCTTAGACAGCTCCTGACGGTTCCTTAGACAGGTCCTACAGGTTCCTTAGACAGCTCCTGAAGGTTCCTTAGACAGGTCCTGAAGGTTCCTTAGACAGGTCCTGAAGGTTCCTTAGACAGCTCCTGAAGGTTCCTTAGACAGGTCCTGAAGGTTCCTTAAACCCCGTGTGTCCTCAGGTGTCGGACTTCGGGCTCAGCAGGTTCCTGACGGAGAACTCTTCAGACCCGACGTACACCAGCTCTCTGGTACCTCTCTCTTTATCACTTTAATATTCACACACCGGTCCTCCTTAACGCAGAACCTCCTTCAGTAACGTTCTGTGTCTCAGGGCGGGAAGATCCCGATCCGCTGGACGGCGCCTGAAGCCATCGCCTACAGGTGAGCCTCGCTGAGACCTTTGACCTCTGACCTCTTCCACCAGGTGTACACACGTTCTCTCTTTAACCGCTTCGTCACAGGAATGCAGTGAAATGTATTTATTTATTTTACTAAGATTTGCAAAGCGTTATTATTTATTAGTAATGATTTGTTGTTGTAGTTATGTTTGTATATGAATCTGCGCTGCAGGAAGTTCACGTCGGCCAGCGACGGGTGGAGCTACGGCATCGTGATGTGGGAGGTGATGTCGTACGGAGAGCGGCCGTACTGGGACATGAGCAACCAGGACGTACGTGTTCGAACCCCCAGAGCTTTCCCCACCTGTCGTTGTTCCTGTTTAATTGATTGGTTTCCTGCGTCAGGTGATCAACGCCATCGAGCAGGACTACCGGCTGCCCCCCCCCCGGACTGCCCCTCCTCCCTGCACGCTCTGATGCTGGACTGCTGGCAGAAGGAGCGAGCCAATCGGCCGAGGTTCTGCGACGTGGTGGCCTCGCTCGATAGGCTGATCCGAAACCCCGCCTCCCTGAAGGCCACGAGTGTAGAGGGAGTCAGGTGAGGCTCGTTAGGGAGTGGGGGGGGGGCGTTAACACACCTTGTTGCGTTAACACACCTTGTTAGGGGGGGGGGCGTTAAACACCTTGTTAGCGTTAACACACCTTGTTAGGGAGTGGGGGGGGGGCGTTAACACACCTTGTTAGGGGAGTGGGGGGGGGCGTTAACACACCTTGTTAGGGAGTGCGTTAACACCTTGTTAGGGAGGGGGGGGGCGTTAACACACCTTGTTAGGGAGTGGGGGGGGGGCGTTAACACACCTTGTTGGGGAGGGGGGGGGGCGTTACACCTTGTTAGGGGGGGGGGCGTTAACACACCTTGTTAGCGTTAAACACCTGTTGGGGAGGGGGCGTTACACACCTTGTTAGGGAGTGCGTTAACACACCTTGTTAGGGGGGGGGGAGTTAACACACCTTGTTAGGGGGGGGGTTAACACCTTGTTAGGGGGGGGCGGGCGTTAACACACCTTGTTAGGGGGGGGGGCGTTAAACACCTTGTTAGGGGGGGGGGCAAGTATGCAGAGGTCACACACACACACACACACACACACACACAGGGCTTGATTGACAGCTGTTTATACGGAGTTGTTTACATGAGCAGGTGCACATTCCTGCATTGAGTCTCAGCAGGAAGTCACTTCCTGCTTCACTGGAGGCTGTGACCCTGCAGGCCTGAGTCTGGAGCACCTCGGGTTCTGGGACTTTCTAACGACATCTCTCTCTTTCTAGGCTTTTTAAGAATTTTACTTTTTATCTTTCAAACTTAGCAATAAAAGGGTTTTTCTATTCTTTGGTTTTTCTTCAGACTTTTTGCTGTTTTGAGTCTTTTACAGTTTGCAGACGGTCAGCCTCTGTTTGACCCTCTCACTAATCCCGTCCGTCTCTCACCCGTCCGTCTCTCAGCGTGTCTCACCCCCTGTTGGACCAGCGTGTCCCCCCCCCCTCTCGGCCTGTGGCTCGGTCTCTGAGTGGCTCCGGGCGATAAAGATGGAGCGATACGAGGCCAGTTTCCTGTCCAACGGACTCTCCAGCCTGGACGCCGTGTCGCATCTCAACACCGAGTAAAACACACTCACTCTAATACGCTCATATTCACACACTAAGACGTGTATCTGACGCAGGGCTAACTGTGTGTGTGTGTGTGTGTGTGTGTGTGTGTGCAGAGATCTGCTCAGAGTGGGTGTGACCCTCGCCGGACACCAGAAGAAGATCCTCTCCTCCATTCAGACGCTCAGGATACACAAAGCCCCGCCTCCCCTCCTCTACTGACCAATCCCAGCCAGACACCACTACACTCAGGACGCTGAGCCCGCCCTCTTTTACCTAACTTTTGACCAATCAGAGAGCACCTCCTGATAGTCTGACTGTGACGCTTCAAAAGCACAAGAAAAATAAAACACTAAATAATGAACGTACGGTTACTCGGGTGCAACAGGACTCCGCCTGCCTGGTTCGTCCGACCGTCGGAGACGAGGACAGAACCTGTCGGGCTGCTCATAATGACTGACACTGCGATGCTTGTATTTACTGCAATATCAAATCATAAGTTCACTCTAAATGTTGTGCGCAAAAGCCCCACCCACCGCTCAGGTAAAAACCAAAGCTCCTCACACCCCAACCCTCCCAGCCAATCAGCATCAAGGAAACTTATGAACACGACATGTGTTCTTCACGCACTACGAACCAGCTGCTGCCACGACGACTGCAGACATTTAGGAACCTCTTAGCACTCCTTAAGGAACTGTCGAGGCGATTTCAAGGAACGTTGGGGAAACACCTCCAGAATTCGAGATGTTGGTCGGTATTCTCCATAAAGATGGGATTATTAGCTCAAAGGAGTTCAGGACCGTTTCAAAGGATTTACGATGCAATGTGTGCCCATGTAGCGGTCACATACCAGCATCAAACTCTTCAAAAGCTGTGAGGAATATTCTGGGATGGCTTCGGAAAACAAGGTTGAACTATTTTCGGAAATCTTTCAGAACTTGTTGGAACGACTTCACACGTATTCCAAAGACTCTGTTGGGCGCTCTCTACGAACATGGGATTATAATCTGAAAGGACTTCCGGACGCACACAAAGGACTGCCGCTGTGATGCGGCATCGTGTTGTGGTGAAGGTCCAGCATCGAACCCTGCGAAAGCTGTGAGGAATATTCTGGGATGGCCTCGGAAAGCAGCGGTGAACATTTTCAGGAAATCTTTGTGAATCCTTCAGACTCCGCGGAGATCTTCCAGTTTGTATCCAGACACATGTGATTCCTCGGGGGATTATGTTCCCTCGAGCATTGGGGGGAACATCGGGAGGACTTTGGGAATATTTACCCACCTTATAGACTCTCTGAAGGACTACTAGTTTCTTTATAAATGGATCTTATTGTCCTGGATCAGCACCCTAGCCTTTTAAGCCCTGAAGTCCCGGACCCTGTCGTGGATTCGGGAACGACCAAAGCTTTCGTCCAAAAGAGGGATTTTTGGGTTGAATCCCTTTTTGAGCATTTCAGTTCGAGCCTTGCTGAACAGCCACTGCGGAGAAGACGAGGCTCTATGGAACTAGAGATGTATTATGTCTTCAAATATCTACGAGTTTCTGGACGTCTGTACACAACATATTGTAACTGATTTGTATTTTAGCACTTTTTTATACCTAAATAAGAGATCAACGTGTTTATACTAAAGTCGTTTTCTTTTTGTAAAGAAGATTTTATACAAAAGAATGAAAAAAAGATTTGTCTTATATTTCAAATCTTTCGGGAAAGGTTCGGGACCAAAGATCGGAAGTCAGTCGTTCTGCGAATAATATGTTTAAAACCTCGATGTTTGAGGTGTTGTCTTCTTGTCCTCTGTTAGCTTAGCATTGGTGTTAGCTAATGGGAATGTTACTGAAACCAGCAGAAACCCTTTAGTCGTGTAAACGTAACCCTGGCGTGCTGTGTGGGCGCGACCGCCCGCCCGTACGGAGTCAGGTGCTCATCGAGTGATTCAGACTTTCATCTCTGGCTCGATACAAACTCATAAAATATAAATACCTGATCAATAATCTGGAGATGAAGTCAGTCGGTTAATGTCCGACTGACTTCAGGACTCTTCCCTCATTGGTCCTCTGAGCTGTCAATCGAGCCTTCAACGAGCCAATAGCAGCAGCATGCCGCAGTGAGGTCATCAGTGAGGTGATCATGTGACCACAACTTCTCTGCCTTTTCATGGATGAAAATGTTATTGTTGATATTTAGAAGAATGTCCGCAGCCAATCACAATAAAGATGAACCGTCCGGACCAATCAGAAGTCTCCAAACTGTTTGTCTCTGGTTTTATACACTTTAGGGAACAAGGGATGGTTTTACAAACTTTTTAGAACCGAATGATGAATGAGATGTTCTGTAGAAGGAACTAGACGTATTTAACTGAGCCCTTAGGGACCGCAGGATGTCTCTGAGGTCTATTGATGGACCCCATAGAGTTCTTATTTTACTTTTAAGGATGTTTCGTAATGAACTTTTTAAGAACCCTGGACGCCTCAGGAACTTTGAAGGAACCCAGGGATCATGTAACCTGGGCCCGCGGGCTTTTTTCACGAAACGGCGTCTCAGGGCTTCTTAACATTTAACAAACGATGAATGTGTCATACCCAGCTAACGGTAAGAAACTCAGCTAACTGACGATACGGACCATTTTTACCGAAACAAAACACAAGTCTAACACGAGGCGTCTAAATGAGCCCTCAGCGAAAACGGACTAATGCTATTTCTGCTCATAACTCACAAAAACGATCTTTTATGCTTCATGCTATCTGCACACACGAGACATCACCTGAACGCTGAGGTTCCACAGATTCCATCGGTATGCGTCTCGTCGCTGCACGGCCAGAACCCACCGAGCGAGCGGCCAGAACAGAGCAAGATAACATCCGTTACCATAACAATAATTACGTCTTCCCTTCGCTGCTCGAGGTTAATCCAATGTCTCTAAAATGATTTCTGATAATCCATCATTACAATTCGTCAACAACGTGCTGATACGTTGTGCTTTGGGTTCCTAAAGCTTCCAGTCTGATCCCATCATCAAGGGCGCTTCTCTCTTTAAAATAACAGAATCTATATCGATCCCTACTCTTCGACATCCGTCTCACAGGTTTATCGTTGCTTTGAGAAAAAGATTATTCATTTACACCTTTTAAGAGATATGGTGATCTGTTCTGGGAAGGTCCTTTGGAGCCTGAGCCATGGAACCGGCTGAGCCCTGGAACCGGCTCCAGAGGACCTGGAACCGGCTGAGCCCTGGAACCGGCTCAGAGACCTGGAACCGGCTGAGACCTGGAACCGGCCGAGACCCTGGAACCGGCTGAGACCTGGAACCGGCTGAGCCCTGGAACCGGCTGAGCCTGGAACCGGCCGAGGACCTGGAACCGGCTGAGACCTGGAACCGGCTGAGGACCTGGAACCGGCCGAGACCTGGAACCGGCTCCAAAGGACCTGGAACCGGCTGAGCCCTGGACGGCTGAGCTCTGGAACCGGCTCCAAAGGACCTGGAACCGGCTGAGACCTGGAACCGGCTCCAAAGGACCTGGAACCGGCCGAGACCTGGAACCGGCTGAGCCCTGGAACCGGCTCCAAAGGACCTGAAAACAGGCTGCGGCTCCACAGGTTAAAGAAACATGGGTTAAGTCTCCAGTGTCGCTCAAACATTTGAATCTCAGAGAAAATCGAAGTTTTGTGCGTGTGTGTGTGCGTGTGCGTGTGTGTGTGTGTGCGTGTGTGTGTGTGTGTGTGCGTGTGCGTGCTGTCCTGTTTTGGATCTGAAAGGTCTCTGCTCTCAGTTCAAACATGGTCACGTCAGAAACGCCTCCTCGTCTCCTCAGAAATTACTTCCAGACGCAGGAACAAGCTCGCTTTATAGAAACCAGCTGTGTGTGTGTGTGTGTGTGTGTGTGTGTGTGTGTGTGTGTGTGTGTGTGTGTGTGTGTGTGTGTGGAGAGAGAGTGAGATGTATAGGAAGGAGCTTCAACATGTTATTTCACTTTAATGAGCACATTGTTGGCAGAAAAACCAGGAAACCAAAAGAGAGTGTGTGTGTGTGTGTGTGTGTGTGGTACAGTGTGTGTGTGGTACTGTGTGTGTGTGTGTGTGTGTGTGTGTGTGTGTGTGTGTGGTACAGTGTGTGTGTGGTACTGTGTGTGTGTGTGTGTGGTACTGTGTGTGTGTGTGGTACAGTGTGTGTGTGTGTGGTACAGTGTGTGTGTGTGTGTGTGTGTGTGTGTGTGTGGTACAGTGTGTGTGTGTGTGGTACAGTGTGTGTGTGTGTGTGTGTGGTACAGTGTGTGTGTGTGTGTGGGGTACTGTGTGTGTGTGGTACAGTGTGTGTGTGTGTGGTACTGTGTGTGTGTGTGGTACAGTGTGTGTGTGTGTGGTACTGTGTGTGTGTGGTACTGTGTGTGTGTGTGTGTCCTCCTGAGGCGTCTTCAAAGGCTCCTGGAACCCCTCAGGACCCTGACTCCAGTTTCTCCTCAGACAGAATTCGACACCGAGTTTAGAAAGAGTTGTAAAAACGTCTTGATATTTTGATGATAAAACATTTCTAATAATAAAGTCTCTCAAAGTCCAGGAGACAGCTCCTCCCGAGGTGTCCCCTGGGAGGACAGAGGACAGGGAGCATGCTCAAAGCCTCTTCGGCGTCTCTGGTCCCGGACCCTCGTCTGCGAGACAGCCTGTCGCCATGGTAATGATCATACCTGTCAATCAACAGGTGATCTGTCAGCTGATAGGACGACAGATCACCACCTGACCGGGAGGTGACCGCACACCCCACACCACACCACACACACACACCACACCACCACACACACACACACACACACCACACACCACACACCTCTCCCTGCTGAATAATTAACGAGCTCTCTAATACATATGTAGTAGTGGTGTAAAACATAATGAATGTGTTGTCTCCATGTTGTCTCCATGTCCTCCTCACGGTGTCTCCTCACATCCGGACTGAACCCGCCTCAGCGTCCTCCCTCAGGCCGTCTCTCTGAGCAGAACATCCATCTGTCTTTATCTCATATTCCGTCTACTTGCACATCTCAAAACATTCTCTTGCTCTATTGATCTATCCTTTATAGCCGTGTCTTCCTGGTCGAACGCACTTTTGTCCGCTTTGGATAACAGCGTCAGCTACATGCAACGTAATGTAATATCGTTTAGATTCATGATTCTAATAAAAGTAGGATAGCCACGTGGACATGTGGCTGAACACAACGTGCATTTATCTACAGGTTCGTTTCCACAGACCTTACTTCAAACTATAAAATAAAGCCCGCCCATTTAGAGGGAAGATATGATTGGTCAATTGGACTGTCAGTTGACATCACTCTCTCGTTGAGTTACTGTCGCGGCTCCTCTGTGAATGTAGAGAGGGACCAACGAGCTCTCCCGTCTCACAGAACTCGCAGAGACGGCATTTAACCCTTCACCTTCCAACAGAAACTGAACAGGCAGATTCCAAGGATTTATTTATTTTAAATACAATTAAATTAAGTTATTTTGGTAAAACTAATGAAAAATGTAACAAAAACATATTTTTAGAATATCTTAGCCCCTCACAGAGGCTCGCCACTGCTACTCACGCTGCTCTGCTGGAGGAACCTTCAGTTTCTCATCTCCATCTCTCCTCTGAAGCTGCTGAGCTCATGGTGAGAGACCTGGATCTTTAAATGTGAGGGAGTGTCTCCCCCTGCTGGAGACTGAAGGAACTGCACCTCTCCCCCTGCTGGAGTCTGAAGGAACTGCACCTCTCCTCCTGCTGGAGTCTGAAGGAACTGCACCTCTCCTCCTGCTGGAGTCTGAAGGAACTGCACCTCTCCTCCTGCTGGAGACTGAAGGAACTGCACCTCTCCTCCTGGAGACTGAAGGAACTGCACCTCTCCTCCTGGAGTCTGAAGGAACTGCACCTCTCCTCCTGCTGGAGTCTGAAGGAACTGCACCTCTCCTCCTGGAGACTGAAGGAACTGCACCTCTCCTCCTGGAGTCTGAAGGAACTGCACCTCTCCTCCTGCTGGAGTCTGAAGGAACTGCACCTCTCCTCCTGGAGACTGAAGGAACTGCACCTCTCCCCCTGCTGGAGACTGAAGGAACTGCACCTCTCCTCCTGCTGGAGACTGAAGGAACTGCACCTCTCCTCCTGCTGGAGACTGAAGGAACTGCACCTCTCCTGCTGGAGACTGAGGAACTGCACCTCTCCTGCTGGAGACTGAAGGAACTGCACCTCTCCTGCTGGAGACTGAAGGAACTGCACCTCTCCTGCTGGAGTCTGAAGGAACTGCACCTCTCCTCCTGCTGGAGTCTGAAGGAACTGCACCTCTCCTCCTGCTGGAGACTGAAGGAACTGCACCTCTCCTGCTGGAGACTGAAGGAACTGCACCTCTCCTCCTGCTGGAGTCTGAAGGAACTGCACCTCTCCTCCTGCTGGAGACTGAAGGAACTGCACCTCTCCTCCTGGAGTCTGAAGGAACTGCACCTCTCCTCCTGCTGGAGTCTGAAGGAACTGCACCTCTCCTCCTGGAGACTGAAGGAACTGCACCTCTCCCCCTGCTGGAGACTGAAGGAACTGCACCTCTCCTCCTGCTGGAGACTGAAGGAACTGCACCTCTCCTGCTGGAGACTGAAGGAACTGCACCTCTCCTCCTGCTGGAGACTGAAGGAACTGCACCTCTCCTCCTGCTGGAGACTGAAGGAACTGCACCTCTCCTGCTGGAGACTGAAGGAACTGCACCTCTCCTCTGCTGGAGACTGAAGGAACTGCACCTCTCCTCTGGAGTCTGAAGGAACTGCACCTCTCCTCCTGCTGGAGACTGAAGGAACTGCACCTCTCCTGCTGGAGACTGAAGGAACTGCACCTCTCCCCCTGCTGGAGACTGAAGGAACTGCACCTCTCCTCCTGCTGGAGACTGAAGGAACTGCACCTCTCCTGCTGGAGACTGAAGGAACTGCACCTCTCCCCCTGCTGGAGACTGAAGGAACTGCACCTCTCCTCTGCTGGAGACTGAGGAACTGCACCTCTCCTCTGGAGACTGAAGGAACTGCACCTCTCCTCCTGCTGGAGACTGAAGGAACTGCACCTCTCCCCCTCCTGGAGACTGAAGGAACTGCACCTCTCCCCCTGGAGACTGAAGGAACTGCACCTCTCCTCCTGCTGGAGACTGAAGGAACTGCACCTCTCCTCTGGGAGAAGGGCACCTCCCCCTGCTGGAGACTGAAGGAACTGCACCTCTCCTCCTGCTGGAGACTGAGGGAACTGCACCTCTCCCTCTGGAGACTGAGGAACTGCACCTCTCCCTGCTGGAGACTGAAGGAACTGCACCTCTCCTGCTGGAGACTGAAGGAACTGCACCTCTCCTCCTGCTGGAGACTGAAGGAACTGCACCTCTCCTCCTGCTGGAGACTGAAGGAACTGCACCTCTCCTCCTGCTGGAGACTGAAGGAACTGCACCTCTCCTCCTGCTGGAGACTGAGGGAACTGCACCTCTCCTCCTGCTGGAGACTGAAGGAACTGCACCTCTCCTCCTGCTGGAGACTGAAGGAACTGCACCTCTCCTCCTGGAGACTGAAGGAACTGCACCTCTCCTCCTGGAGACTGAAGGGAACTGCACCTCTCCCCCTGGAGACTGAGGGAACTGCACCTCTCCTCCTGCTGGAGACTGAGGGAACTGCACCTCTCCTCACACGGGGGAGAGCGGCCGGTCTAACGCGTGACGTCACACGAGTAATTAAGTCAGATCCCAGCAGCTCAGTCAGGGTTACACGTGCTAACAGTTTCCCTTCACTTACAGTGCTTGTGCTAAGCTAACAGAAGCAGACACGAGGCCAGAGACAGACTGAAAACTTTATTGACAGCAAAACCAAACACAGCGCAGAGTGAGTGGGTGTGTGTGTTAGTGTGTGGAGCACTTGGGCAGCTGGTTCCCGAGGATGACTCGTCGCTCCACCCCCGCCTCAGAGATGCTGGCCAATCGGATCACACCCCCGCTGGACCCGTCCCTCTCCATCGCCAGGGCAACCGCTGAGAGACAGACAGGTGAGAGAAGGAGATAGGTGAGGGGGAGAGAAAAGTAGAGAGACGGTTGAGTTTGTATTTCATCTGAAATAATATCCTGGTTATATTTTATAAAAAAGGAGTTTCTTTATTTATAAATATTTTCTATTATTTGAAAGAATCTCAAGCTTTTATTGTAAATATTTTGGACCACAGCATGCCCTGCAGCAGCTCTACAGTGGACCAGATGAGGACTACAGCTCCCAGCATGCTCTACAGTGGACCAGATGAGGACTACAGCTCCCAGCATGCCCCTCAGTACCTGCTCCCACCAGCTCCAGGCACTGGTCCTTGGTCATGTTGGGTTTGTAGTTGGAGTCCATGTAGCCGTAGATGTAGGAGGAGCCGCTCCCCCCCCACTGAGACGGGCTGCCTCACCAGCATCCCACCAATGGGAACGCAGTACACCTGGGGGAGAGGGGGGGAGAGGGAGGGAGGGGGGGGAGAGGGAGGGAGAGAGACAGACAGGTAGAGGGTCAATTAGGTCTGTTATTTTTATGAATGTTCAGCTGTGTGTAGTAATGTGTAAGTCTGCTTCTGTGTGTGTGTGTGTGTGTGTGTGTACCTGTCCCCCCCTCTGGTCTGTGTGTGTGTACCTGTCCCCCCCTCTGGTCTGTGTGTGTGTACCTGTCCCCCCCTCTGGTGTGTGTGTGTGTGTGTGTGTGTGTGTGTGTGTGTGTGTGTGTGTGTGTACCTGCCCCCCCTCTGGTGTGTGTGTGTACCTGTCCCCCCCCTCTGGTCTGTGTGTGTGTGTACCTGTCCCCCCCTCTGGTCTGTGTGTGTGTGTGTGTGTGTGTGTCCCTGTCCCCCCCCTCTGGTCTGTGTGTCTGTACCTGCCCCCCTTCTGGTGTGTGTGTGTGTGTGTACCTGCCCCCCCCTCTGGTCTGTGTGTCTGTGTGTACCTGCCCCCCCCCTCCTCTGGTCCCATCCTGCCACCAGTATTCCAGCACTCAGCTCCTCTCTGTATCTGTAGCAGCTCGCCCTGAACAGGTTGGCTGCGGTCTCCACCAGGGGGGGTGCGTCCAGCTCAATGCTGACACACAGGTAAACAACAACAACGGTGAGCATCATCACAGGAGGTAAACAACACACACCTGAGGGAGCTGTCAGAGAGAGTTACCTGTGGAAGCCCAGCTGGTAGGTGACCACGTCAGCGATGGCCTGCGTGTCCGCAGCCGAGCCGGACCTGAGGAGAACACACACAAGTTCAGTAACACACAACACACAACAACACACAACACACATCGTAACACAACAACACACAGCAAGTTCAGTAACACACACAACACACAACAACACACACAGTAAGTTCAGTAACGCACACAACACACAACAACACACACAGTAAGTTCAGTAACACACACAACACACACCAACACACAGCAAGTTCAGTAACTTTTGTGGCGTATTAAAGGCGGGGTAGGGTTTGTGGCGTATTAAAGGCGGGGTAGGGTTTGGGGCGTATTAAAGGCGGGGTAGGGTTTGGGGCGTATTAAAGGCGGGGTAGGGTTTGGGGCGTATTAAAGGCGGGGTAGGGTCTGTGGCGTATTAAAGGCGGGGTAGGGTTTGGGGCGTATTAAAGGCGGGGTAGGGTTTGGGGCGTATTAAAGGCGGGGTAGGGTTTGTGGCGTATTAAAGGCGGGGTAGGGTTTGGGGCGTATTAAAGGCGGGGTAGGGTCTGTGGCGTATTAAAGGCGGGGTAGGGTTTGGGGCGTATTAAAGGCGGGGTAGGGTTTGTGGCGTATTAAAGGCGGGGTAGGGTTTGGGGCGTATTAAAGGCGGGGTAGGGTTTGGGGCGTATTAAAGGCGGGGTAGGGTTTGTGGCGTATTAAAGGCGGGGTAGGGTTTGTGGCGTATTAAAGGCGGGGTAGGGTTTGTGGCGTATTAAAGGCGGGGTAGGGTTTGGGGCGTATTAAAGGCGGGGTAGGGTTTGGGGCGTATTAAAGGCGGGGTAGGGTTTGGGGCGTATTAAAGGCGGGGTAGGGTTTGTGGCGTATTAAAGGCGGGGTAGGGTTTGTGGCGTATTAAAGGCGGGGTAGGGTTTGTGGCGTATTAAAGGCGGGGTAGGGTTTGGGGCGTATTAAAGGCGGGGTAGGGTTTGTGGCGTATTAAAGGCGGGGTAGGGTTTGTGGCGTATTAAAGGCGGGGTAGGGTTTGTGGCGTATTAAAGGCGGGGTAGGGTTTGTGGCGTATTAAAGGCGGGGTAGGGTCTGTGGCGTATTAAAGGCGGGGTAGGGTTTGGGGCGTATTAAAGGCGGGGTAGGGTTTGTGGCGTATTAAAGGCGGGGTAGGGTTTGGGGCGTATTAAAGGCGGGGTAGGGTCTGGGGCGTATTAAAGGCGGGGTAGGGTTTGTGGCGTATTAAAGGCGGGGTAGGGTTTGGAGCGTATTAAAGGCGGGGTAGGGTTTGGGGCGTATTAAAGGCGGGGTAGGGTTTGTGGCGTATTAAAGGCGGGGTAGGGTTTGGGGCGTATTAAAGGCGGGGTAGGGTTTGTGGCGTATTAAAGGCGGGGTAGGGTTTGGGGCGTATTAAAGGCGGGGTAGGGTCTGGGGCGTATTAAAGGCGGGGTAGGGTCTGGGGCGTATTAAAGGCGGGGTAGGGTTTGGGGCGTATTAAAGGCGGGGTAGGTACATCTGAGAGAAACCGGCTCGAGATCGCTAGAAGTTGAACTACTTCCTTTGCCACTTCCTCACAGAGCCCGCCTCCTCCAACACACACGAACGCGCACATGACCAATGAGGGCAGAGATCAGTGTGTGCCCAGATGGAAGGCTGACAGGCAGGTAGGCCATCCAGTGACTTTAGCCGGGCTCATTACGCAGACGTGCGCGCCTCCGTAACTACCTCGTGGTAACACCATGGCGACCGGCGGCACACCTGCGGCTGTACCGCTTGTGATTAGGTTCAACTACAAACACTTCGAACAAAACGCCGGCGGCACCAACAAAAGGAGCACACTGCAAAGTCTGCAATATCAAAATCAAGGATGCTGGCGCAACAACGTTTCATCAGGTCCATTTGGAAGGCCTTTTATGATATATTATTATTATTATATTATTTATGTTTTTTTTTCTGGCTTAGTTTCAACCAAAATAAATATAAATGTATATTTGCTAATAATAGTAATAGTATTAATAATTGTAAATGGCCATTGGTCACACCACCAGTTTGTTTTACTGTAAACTTGGAGTTAGCCTGCGCAGAGCGGACGCTGCTGCAGCTGCTACGCCCCGCCTACACATGCGTTTCCCTTCAGTCGTGCTGAAGTCTTTTATTACACTTCGAGTCTAAAGTTTACATTTTAATTCTTTGGCACTGACTTTTCCTCATTGATGTTTTACCCTCCTTTTCATGTGCATCGATGCTCACTGCTCACTTGTTCATTCAGGGTTTCATTTCTGAAATAAAACCAGCTTGAAATGCTGTCGGTCTGTTGCTCCTTTAGTTTCTGAACCTTGCAGGTGCGTGTTCTGTTTAGCAACTTGAAAAATAACCATAATAACCGACATGAACAAATATCGTGATAAATATCGTCTATCGTGATACTGCCTGAAAATATCGTGAAAATTTTTCAATATCGCCCACCCCTAGCTAGGGGTGATAAGGCGCGAGAGGTGGGCGTACCTGCAGCAGAAGATGCGGTCGTGGATGGGAGTCAGCTTGTCCGTCACCCTGTTCGCGATGTACGCCCTGTGAGAGACAGACAGGCCGTTCAGAGGACAGTTCAGAGGACAGTTCAGAGGACCGTCTTTATGCATAATCAGATGATTGGTTATCTCGTGTTTATTGATCGGTACCCGGTGGTGGTCCTGGAGTCCGCTCCGATCACCACGCCTCCATCGTACTCTACTGCCATGATGGTGGTCTGCACAGAGGGACAGACAGGTGAGAGAGAGACAGGAGAGACAGGTAACAGAAAGACAGAGACAGACAGACAGGTGAGAGAGAGACAGGAGAGACAGACAGGTGAGAGACAGGTAACAGAAAGACAGAGACAGACAGACAGGTGAGAGAGAGACAGACAGGTGAGAGAGAGACAGACAGGTGAGAGAGACAGACAGGTGAGATAGAGACAGGAGAGACACAGGTGAGATAGAGACAGGAGAGACACAGGTGAGAGAGAGAAAGACAGACAGGTGAGAGAGACAGTAGTTGTAATGTGGAGGTGGCCCAATACTTCTGTTTATAAAGTGTGTGTAGATTATTGACAGTATAGTCACTTTCTACTGCATATATATATACATCTTATAATTCATGTCCTATCTACCTTCTGCTGGGATGAAGACATGTCCTATCTACCTTCTGCTGGGATGAAGACATGTCCCATCTACCTTCTGCTGGGATGAAGACATGTCCTATCTACCTTCTGCTGGGATGAAGACATGTCCTATCTACCTTCTGCTGGGATGAAGACATGTCCTATCTACCTTCTGCTGGGATGAAGACATGTCCTATCTACCTTCTGCTGGGATGAAGACATGTCCTATCTACCTTCTGCTGGGATGAAGACATGTCCTATCTACCTTCTGCTGGGATGAAGACATGTCCTATCTACCTTCTGCTGGGATGAAGACATGTCCTATCTACCTTCTGCTGGGATGAAGACATGTCCTATCTACCTTCTGCTGGGATGAAGACATGTCCTATCTACCTTCTGCTCTACCTTCTGCTGGGATGAAGACATGTCCTATCTACCTTCTGCTGGGATGAAGACATGTCCTATCTACCTTCTGCTGGGATGAAGACATGTCCCAATGTGGGATCCACAAAGCATCTCTCTATCATCCGTTATCGGACACCGTCTCGTCTCCAAGTGAGCCTATCATCGGACAGATCCAGGCCGGGGGTGAACAGGATGAAGTGTGTCCGATAATAGGCTCACTTGATTCAAGTTTCACTGCTTTATTCAGAGTTAGCATTAGCCACCGTTAGCTCCTGAACTGCTGTCTCATCCAGACGCGGAGGTTAATATCTCTTTAAAAGCTGTATATTATCTGTATAATTCGTCTCCTCTCAGGACCCGGAGCCGGTACTCACCCCGGTGCTGACTTCCTGAGAGGTCCAGTCCGGAACCAGAGAGTTCTGGTTGATATTCTGAGAGAAAAACGGATTCATAGTTGCTGCCGCCATCTTGTCACTGTGTACTGAGGGCTTCTTCTTCTTGTAGCGGGTGATGGCGGGAACGCTCTTAAAGGCGCAGTACCGCCCTCTACTGGATGGTAGTATACATATGACATATTTATCATTAAAGTGCAATACATGACCACTTTCTGGTTAAAACTACCATTTATGATCCTTAACATTTTAATATTAAAGTAAATGTAGATTTGATTAACTCCACAAAGAGGCAGTTTTGTTCCGGCATGTAACGGGACAGCCTGCAGTGGGGCCCTGAGCGGAAACCGGAAGAGAAGGTAAACAGCGATTTTGCTTCGGAAATATCTCAAAAATCACTTTTAAATCACCTTTAAAGGCTGAATTCAACGTGTTTAACACCATGTGTTGCTCTTTAATAAGCCATTGTATCTGTAGTAGTAAGGTGTTCTGTCTAACTGAGAGAAACAGCCGTTTAACCAGAGTCCCTTTATAGAAAGAGTCATTTTAATCCCGATATCTAACATCAAATACTCAGAAATAAACTCGCGATTGAAATGATTTCACAGCTTCTTTATCATCAGGAGGATATAAAGTTAACTTCGGCTTTCATTTAAATCACCCAGAGCTTTCAGATGTATTGATTTCTGACGGATACATGCGTTAAAGTCTGAATCAACGGGGTTTTACAACATGTTTACTATAAGATTATACCTGCTTATTAAAGTGTTTTTATTTTAATAATATGTAATAGAAGGACAGACTGTTATCTGACCAGACTCCATTAATCTTTAGATGTGGATATGAAACGATAGTTCGGTGTCGGTAATGTTCTGCCAGATGATAGCAGCGGTGTTATGATATGTTGTTCATGTTTCATGATATTAAAAGTGCTCGTGTTTCAGATGACGGTCCATAACTTGTACATATTTGACCGTAATGGCAGCTGTCTGTATTACAACGAGTGGAACCGCAAGAAGCAGGCGGGGATCTCCAAGGACGAGGTGAGACAGCTGTCTGTCTGTCTGTCTGTCTGTCTCTCTGTTTCTCACCTGTGTCTCTCTCTCACCTGTCTCTCTCTCTCACCTGTCTGTCTGTCTGTCTGTCTGTTTCTCACCTGTGTCTCTCTCTCACCTGTCTCTCTCTCTCTCACCTTTCTGTCTGTCTGTCTCTCTCTCACCTGTCTGCCTCTCACCTCTCTCTCACCTGTCTCTCTCTCACCTGTCTGCCTCTCACCTGTCTGCCTCTCACCTGTCTCTCTCTCTCACCTGTCTCTCTCTCTCTCTCTCTCACCTGTCTCTCTCTCACCTCTCTCTCTCTCACCTGTCTCTCTCTCACCTGTCTGCCTCTCACCTCTCTCTCTCTCACCTGTCTCTCTCTCTCACCTGTCTCTCTCTCACCTGTCTGTCTCTCTCACCTGTCTCTCTCTCACCTGTCTCTCTCTCACCTGTCTCTCTCTCACCTGTCTCTCTCTCACCTGTCTCTCTCACCTGTCTGTCTCTCTCTCACCTGTCTGTCTCTCACCTGTCTCTCTCTCACCTCTCTCTCTCTCACCCCTCTCTCTCTCACCTGTCTCTCTCTCACCTGTCTGCCTCTCACCTGTCTCTCTCTCTCACCTGTCTCTCTCTCACCTGTCTGTCTCTCTCACCTGTCTCTCTCTCACCTGTCTCTCTCTCACCTGTCTCTCTCTCACCTGTCTGCCTCTCACCTCTCTCTCTCTCTCACCTGTCTCTCTCTCACCTGTCTCTCTCTCACCTGTCTGCCTCTCACCTGTCTCTATCTCACCTCTCTCTCTCACCTCTCTCTCTCTCACCTCTCTCTCTCTCTCACACCTCTCTCTCTCTCACCTGTCTCTCTCTCACCTGTCTGCCTCTCACCTCTCTCTCTCTCACCTGTCTCTCTCTCTCACCTGTCTCTCTCTCACCTGTCTGTCTCTCTCACCTGTCTCTCTCTCACCTGTCTCTCTCTCACCTGTCTCTCTCTCACCTGTCTCTCTCTCTCACCTGTCTCTCTCTCTCACCTGTCTGTCTCTCTCACCTGTCTCTCTCTCACCTGTCTCTCTCTCACCTGTCTCTCTCTCACCTGTCTCTCTCTCACCTGTCTCTCTCTCTCACCTGTCTCTCTCTCACCTGTCTCTCTCTCACCTGTCTCTCTCTCACCTGTCTCTCTCTCACCTGTCTGTCTCTCTCTCACCTGTCTGTCTGCAGGAGTTTAAGCTGATGTACGGGATGCTGTTCTCCATCCGATCCTTCGTCAGTAAGATGTCTCCTCTGGACATGTATCCTTCGCAGCTACCTGTCTCTCTCCCTGTATACATGTCTGTCTGTCAGAGGGGGTAACGGTTCACAGAAGTCACGGTTCGGTTCGGGTTCGGTGCAACAAGTCCCAAATGCATGTTTTTGCTGTTATCTAACAGTCGTGCAAGTTTTGGTGTGGAAATAAGGAACTCTAACATTTGGAATCATTAACTATATTACACAGTTACAAACAAACACACACACACACACACAGATGGCCATATTATCTATAATGGCTGACGTCAAACTAAAAGGTTAAATTTCTTGAAAATATTAAAATAAATAATAAGAAAGTGTTTGAATCACAATCAATACAGAACTGTATAACATCTCCTGATGTCAACATATACAATAAATACAATGATAAATATAAAACTAAATAAAATGTGTGCCTTTAGGAGCAAAGTCTAACATGTGTAATTAACTGTGAGTGTGAGGCCATTACGCCTAAATAAAGGTGCTCGAGCTTTGCTCTATTTCCAAGTTGTTCCTCAGAAAGACGAGTGAGTCTACGTTGTCAGAGTGAGGGCAGATCTGTTGGCGGTAACTACGTCCCCTGCCGTCGAGACAACCCTCTCGCCGGGGACTGAGACTGACTCGGAGGTGACTGAGCATGTTTGACGTGTTACCGTTACATTGCATTTAGCTGAGGCTTTTATCCAAAGCGACAATAAGTGCGTTCTACCAACAAAATACAACCTTGAAGAAAACAGAATCATAAAGTACATCAGGTTTCATAGAGCCAAGCATTTCAGGTGCTACTCAGCTGGCTTTAGAGGAGCCAGTCCTTTGTTAGTATATAAGTGCTTTGTTAATATATAAGTGCTTTGTTAGTATATAAGAGCTTTGTTAGTATATCAGTGCTTTGTTAGTATATAAGAGCTTTGTTAATATATAAGTGCTTTGTTAGTATATAAGAGCTTTGTTAGTATATAAGAGCTTTGTTAGTATATAAGTGCTTTGTTAGTCTATAAGTGCTTTGTTAGTATATAAGTGCTTTGTTAGTCTATAAGTGCTTTGTTAGTATATAAGTGCTTTGTTAGTATATAAGTGCTTTGTTAGTATATAAGTGCTTTGTTAGTCTATAAGTGCTTTGTTAGTATATAAGTGCTTTGTTAGTATATAAGTGCTTTGTTAGTATATAAGAGCTTTGTTAGTATATAAGTGCTTTGTTAGTATATAAGTGCTTTGTTAGTATATAAGTGCTTTGTTAGTATATAAGTGCTTTGTTAGTATATAAGTGCTTTGTTAGTCTATAAGTGCTTTGTTAGTATATAAGTGCTTTGTTAGTATATAAGAGCTTTGTTAGTATATAAGTGCTTTGTTAGTATATAAGTGCTTTGTTAGTATATAAGTGCTTTGTTAGTATATAAGTGCTTTGTTAGTCTATAAGTGCTTTGTTAGTATATAAGTGCTTTGTTAGTATATAAGAGCTTTGTTAGTATATAAGTGCTTTGTTAGTATATAAGTGCTTTGTTAGTATATAAGTGCTTTGTTAGTATATAAGTGCTTTGTTAGTATATAAGTGCTTTGTTAGTATATAAGTGCTTTGTTAGTATATAAGAGCTTTGTTAGTATATAAGAGCTTTGTTAGTATATAAGTGCTTTGTTAGTATATAAGTGCTTTGTTAGTATATAAGTGCTTTGTTAGTATATAAGTGCTTTGTTAGTATATAAGTGCTTTGTTAGTATATAAGTGCTTTGTTAGTATATAAGTGCTTTGTTAGTATATAAGTGCTTTGTTAGTATATAAGAGCTTTGTTAGTATATAAGTGCTTTGTTAGTATATAAGTGCTTTGTTAGTATATAAGAGCTTTGTTAGTATATAAGTGCTTTGTTAGTATATAAGAGCTTTGTTAGTATATAAGAGCTTTGTTAGTATATAAGTGCTTTGTTAGTATATAAGTGCTTTGTTAGTCTATAAGTGCTTTGTTAGTATATAAGAGCTTTGTTAGTATATAAGAGCTTTGTTAGTCTATAAGTGCTTTGTTAGTATATAAGAGCTTTGTTAGTCTATAAGTGCTTTGTTAGTATATAAGAGCTTTGTTAGTATATAAGTGCTTTGTTAGTCTATAAGTGCTTTGTTAGTATATAAGTGCTTTGTTAGTCTATAAGTGCTTTGTTAGTATATAAGAGCTTTGTTAGTCTATAAGTGCTTTGTTAGTATATAAGTGCTTTGTTAGTCTATAAGTGCTTTGTTAGTATATAAGAGCTTTGTTAGTCTATAAGTGCTTTGTTAGTATATAAGAGCTTTGTTAGTCTATAAGTGCTTTGTTAGTATATAAGAGCTTTGTTAGTCTATAAGTGCTTTGTTAGTCTATAAGTGCTCTGTTAGTATATAAGAGCTTTGTTAGTATATAAGTGCTTTGTTAGTATATAAGAGCTTTGTTAGTATATAAGTGCTTTGTTAGTATATAAGTGCTTTGTTAGTAGTTCTATCCTCGAGGTGGAGTCGAGAGAGATGAGTTTCAGTCTGGAAGGTGTGTGAGCTTTCTGCTGTCCTGATGTCAATGGGAGCTCGTTCCACCATCTTGGAGCCAGGACAGCAAACCCACGTGTTTCTGCTGATGGGAACTTGGGTCCCCCTCGCAGCGAGGGTGCAGCGAGCCGTCTGGCTGATGCAGAGCGGAGTGCACGTGCTGGGGTGCACGGTTTAACCATGTCCTGGATGCAGGAAGGGCCAGATCCATTCGCAGCATGGTACGCAGGCACCAGGGTCTGGAAGTGGATTCTAGCAGTTACCGGAGAGGGTTTACTCTCGCCTCCTTGAGAGTGTTTGGAAAGTGACCAGAAGTTAGAGAAGTGTTGATGAAACGGTAGAATATCAGGAGCGATAGTCTGAAGGAGGGTTGAGGGGATAGGGTCCAGAGGACAGGTGGTAGGGCGGGCAGAAGTAATGAGGGTAGGAACCTCACCTGGAGAGAGAGGGGAGAAGGAGGTGAGTGTGCGGGTGGAAGGAGGGTCTGGAGACCCAGCGGTGAGGAGAGGTGAGTCAGAAGAAGAAGAGCGAATATCATCTACCTTTCTTTCAAAGTGGTTAACGAAGTCTCTGCTACCACCAGCATACCGCACCGCTGTCGAACAACGCCGACACACCGTCCTCGTCCGATCCACACCTCGCACCCCATCGTTGTCCACAGGGAACCCGACGTGTTCCCACAGGCGGGTCTTCTAGCTCCGGGTGTTGTGTGAACTCGCCATTGTGTTTTGTTCTTGTTCTTCATTTGTTATTTAGGGCGGCTGGCTTTTAGGCGCCACACCGCCCCCTGGATTAGATACAGTGTAATGCTGCCCTGAGGGACAGACTTTCTCCCACGCGTAAAAAAAAGGCGTATTCGCCGTGTGACTGCATGTGCCGAACCGTGACGTCCGAACCGCGACGTCCGAACCGCGACGTCCGAACCGTGACGTCCGAACCGCGACGGTACGGCACGGACACGGTACCGTTGCCCCAGTCTGCATGCCTGCCCGTCTCCCAGCCGGTCTGTGGTCCTTAGCGCCCGGCTGCAGGAAGGAGGGCTTCCTGTCCTTCCAGACCAGTAAATACCGTCTGCATTACTACGAGACGCCCAGCGGCCTGAGGTTCATCTTGAATACTGACCTGTCTGTGGCTAATGCCAGAGAGACACTGCAGAGCATCTACAGCAGCGTGAGACACACACACACACACACACACACACACACACACACACACACACACACACACACACACACACGCTTTACTATAGTCAGGGGTGCACATCACTTGTTTGCCCTGGTTCTCAAAGGAGCACCTGGAGATGTTGTTGGTGCGTATCCTTAAAGCGGACCTTTGAGGGTCTTGACTTTATGACCGGGGGTCGGTGCGGAGCGCATACAGCAGACCCTTCACGCCAGAGCGAGGGGCAGAGCGAGGGGCGGTGCGAGGGGCGGAGCGAGGGGCGGAGAGAGGGGCGGAGCGAGGGGCGGAGAGAGGGGCGGAGCGAGGGGGCGGAGCGAGGGGCGGAGAGAGGGGCGGGCGAGGGCGGAGAGGGGCGGAGCGAGGGGGCGGAGAGAGGGGCGGAGCGAGGGGCGGAGAGAGGGGCGGAGCGAGGTGCAGAGGGGCGGGGCGAGCGAGGGGCGGAGCGAGGGGCGGAGAGAGGGGCGGAGCGAGGGGCGGAGAGAGGGGCGGAGCGAGGTGCGGAGAGAGGGGCGGAGAGAGGGGCGGAGCGAGGGGCGGAGAGAGGGGCGGAGCGAGGGGCGGAGAGAGGGGCATGGCGAGGGGCGGAGAGGGGCGAGCGAGGGGCGGAGAGAGGGGCGGAGCGAGGGGCGGAGCGAGGGGCGGAGCGAGGGGCATGCGAGGGGCGGAGCGAGGGGCGGAGCGAGGGGCGGAGAGGGGCGGAGCGAGGGGCATGCGAGGGGCGAGCGAGGGGCGGAGCGAGGGGCGGAGAGAGGGGCGGAGCGAGGGGCGGAGAGAGGGGCGGAGCGGGCGAGGGGCGGAGCGGGCGAGGGGCGGAGCGGGGGCGGAGCGAGGGGCGGAGCGGAGCGAGGGCGGAGCGAGGGGCGGAGCGAGGGGCGGAGGGGCGGAGCGAGGGGCGGAGCGGAGCGAGCGGCGGAGCGAGGGGTCGCAGGAGCCGTCGTGGACGAATTAAAACAATTAAACCTAAATAGCTCTCGAATTATACTGCTGTCTTACCAGCTCTTATGCAACTCGCAAATCTCTCTCCCTCTCCCTCTCTCTCTCCCTCTCCCTCTCCCTCTCCCTCTCCCTCTCTCAATCTCTCCCTCTCTCAATCTCTCTCCCTCTCTCTCTCTCAATCTCCCTCTCTCTCCCTCTCTCTCTCTCAATCTCCCTCTCTCTCTCTCAATCTCTCTCCCTCTCTCTCTCTCTCTCAATCCCTCTCTCTCTCTCTCAATCTCCCTCTCTCTCTCTCAATCTCTCCCTCTCCCTCTCTCCCTCTCCCCTCTCTCTCTCTCCCTCTCCCTCTCCCTCTCTCTCCCTCTCTCCCTCTCTCTCTCAATCTCTCTCCCTCTCCCTCTCTCTCTCCCTCTCCCCCCTCTCTCTCTCTCTCCCTCTCCCTCTCACTCTCCCTCTCTCCCTCTCTCCCTCTCCCTCTCTCCCTCTCCCTCTCTCTCTCTCCACCTGCGCACCAGTTATGTGCAGCCCTGACTATAATGTCTGATGTTTATCGTGTGTAAATAAGAACATGAGTCGGATGAAAATACAACCTGAAGCTGAGTCAGGGCTTTGATCTGCAAGATTACAGTAAAACCTTGTTTACCTGTCTGTCTCTCACCTGTCTGTCTCTCACCTGTCTGTCTGTCTCTCTCACCTGCCTCTCTCTCACCTGTCTGTCTCTCACCTGTCTGTCTCTCACCTGTCTGTCTGTCTCTCACCTGTCTCTCTCTCACCTGTCTCTCTCTCACCTGTCTGTCTCTCACCTGTCTGTCTCTCACCTGTCTGTCTCTCTCACCTGTCTGTCTCTCACCTGTCTGTCTGTCTCTCACCTGTCTGTCTCTCACCTGTCTGTCTCTCACCTGTCTGTCTCTCACCTGTCTGTCTCTCTCACCTGTCTGTCTCTCACCTGTCTGTCTGTCTCTCACCTGTCTCTCTCTCTCTCACCTGTCTGTCTCTCACCTGTCTGTCTCTCACCTGTCTGTCTCTCTCACCTGTCTCTCTCTCTCACCTGTCTCTCTCTCACCTGTCTGTCTGTCTCTCACCTGTCTCTCTCTCACCTGTCTGTCTCTCACCTGTCTGTCTCTCACCTGTCTGTCTCTCACCTGTCTGTCTCTCTCACCTGTCTCTCTCACCTGTCTGTCTGTCTCTCACCTGTCTCTCTCTCACCTGTCTGTCACTCACCTGTCTGTCTCTCTCACCTGTCTGTCTCTCTCACCTGTCTGTCTCTCACCTGTCTGTCTGTCTCTCACCTGTCTCTCTCACCTGTCTCTCTCTCACCTGTCTGTCTGTCTCTCACCTGTCTGTCTCTCTCACCTGTCTGTCTCTCACCTGTCTGTCTGTCTCTCACCTGTCTCTCTCTCACCTGTCTCTCTCTCACCTGTCTGTCTGTCTCTCACCTGTCTCTCTCACCTGTCTCTCTCTCACCTGTCTGTCTGTCTCTCACCTGTCTGTCTCTCTCACCTGTCTGTCTCTCACCTGTCTGTCTGTCTCTCACCTGTCTCTCTCTCACCTGTCTCTCTCTCACCTGTCTGTCTGTCTCTCACCTGTCTCTCTCTCACCTGTCTCTCTCTCACCTGTCTGTCTGTCTCTCACCTGTCTCTCTCTCACCTGTTTCTCTCTCACCTGTCTGTCTGTCTCTCACCTGTCTCTCTCTCACCTGTCTCTCTCTCACCTGTCTGTCTGTCTCTCACCTGTCTCTCTCTCACCTGTCTCTCTCTCACCTGTCTCTCTCTCACCTGTCTCTCTCTCTCCAGCTGTATGTGGAGTACGTGGTGAAGAACCCGGTGTGTGTGCTGGGTCAGAGTCTGGACAGCGAGCTGTTCGGCAGCCGCCTGGACGCCTTCATCAGAGCGCTGCCCTACTACAGCCCCCGAGCTGCCTGACACACACACACACACACACACACACACACACACACACACACACACACACACACACACACACACACACACACACACACACACACACACACACACACACACACACACACACACACACACTCACACTCACACTCACACTCACACAGAGACACACACACTCACACAGAGACACACACACACACACACACACACACACACACACACACAGAGACACACACACACACAGAGACACACACACACACACACACACACACACACACACACACACACACACAGAGACACACACACACACACACACACACACACACACAGAGACACACACACACACACACACACACACACACAGAGACACACACACACACACACACACACACACAGAGACACACACACACACACACACACACACACACACACACACACACACACACACACAGAGACACACACACACACACACACACACAGAGACACACACACACACAGAGACACACACACACACACACACACAGAGACACACACACACACACACACACACACACACAGAGAGACACACACACACACACACACACACACACACACACACACACACACACAGAGACACACACACACACACACACACACAGAGACACACACACACACTGTTTGTATTTATTTGTTGGAATAAAGTCTCTTAACATGCGACTGCAGTCTGATGTGTTTCCCGCGGAGATGCTTTCCTCTGGTCCGTATCGGGGGGCAACCTGGACGTTTAAAGAGGTCTCTCATATGTTCTCACTATGGAACACTCCTATTGGCTAGCGCTCCAACACATTGTACGTGATAGGCTAAGGGGCGGGACATCTCTAAGCTGGTTGACCAATCACAACAGAGCCGGCCAGCTAACCAATCAGAGCAGCTCTGGTTTCAGACAGAGGGTGAAAGAGCATCAGAGGCAGTATGAGAGAAATAAAGAGCTTTTGGACATTGTGAGATATTTCTAAGAAAGTCCGTTCTTCAAAAGAAGAAACAAGAATCTAAAACCCAAATGCCCTAAACTGGAAGAGCTCAGCTGTGATTGGTCGGTTTAAGCTGTGTTGATAGATGAACATTAAAGGAAGCACAAAGTCTTTCCTTATCTTACAAAGATCTGTCTAAAGTTTATTTCTGTGATGTTTCGTTTATATTCTATAAAATATGTGTATATCTGATAATATATTAAAGGTGTATATAGCTGCTTAATTTATATTTTATAATCTCGTTGTACATTTTCCTTTGCTTTAACGACTCTTGAACTGCTGTGAATTTCCCCATTTGAGATTAAATTCAACTCCTCCTCATGTTCAGTTACAGCTAACGGCTAACGGCTAACGGCTAACGGCTAACGGCTAACGGCTAACGGCTAACGGACCGTCATTAATTTAAAGAATTAAAACGTTAATTACGTAACAGAGAACTGTCACTGTGACCTACTGAACTCACAGAGAGATTAACTTATTGCTAAGCACACACACACACACACACACACACACACACACGTCAACATCTGTGTTAGCACACAGAGCTAATGCTAGCACGGAGTTTAGGATAACCTTGGATTTAAGCAGATTTTCCTGTTTGGAGATGAGTGATCAGCAGGAAGTCACAGATGGTGTGTGTGTGTGTGTGTGTGTGTGTGTGTGTGTGTGTGTGTGTGTGTGTGTGTGTGTGTGTGTGTGTGTGTGTGTGTGTGTGTGTGTGTGTGTGTGTGTGTGTGTGTGTGTGTGTGTGTGTGTGTGTGTGTGTGTGTGTGTGTGTGTGTGTGTGTGTGTGTGTGTGTGTGTGTGTGTGTGTGTGTGTGTGTGTGTGTGTGTGTGTGTGTGTGTGTGTGTGTGTGTGTGTGTGTGTGTGTTCAGACAGTGTATCCCTATGATATGATACAATCTCTAATCCCAATGACAAACATACTGCCAACCACCACACACAGTTTGAACCAAGTGTTCAGAAGGTCTTAAAGGTCGCGTGTCTTGGCCGTTTCCACTGATCATAGTTCCGTCGTTGAGGTCGACTGGAATAGATTTATACTGCACTGTTCCAAACTCTCACTGGTTTCTCAGCGTCTCTGTAAAGTCTGTGTTTCCCTCTCTCCACTAAACGGCTCGCTGCAGCTCTCTCCCCCCCCCTCCCTGTGAGCCCAGTGTGCTCCGATTGGTCGGGACCAGTCGGGACGTTGTGAATCGCGCTGAGCTCCGTGGAGGTGTGGTTTCCTTGTTTAGCGAAACACAGCCAAACTCACCCTGAGCACACACAAAGTCACAGCCGAAGTAAAAGCAATAAGTGTGGCTTCATGTTGAGAAAGAAAAAGGTTGATGAACGCTGTGAGGATGGGTCAGAGAGAGGATGGGTCTGAGAGAGGATGGGTCTGAGAGAGGATGGGTCTGCAGAGAGGATGGGTCTGAGAGAGGATGGGTCAGAGAGAGGATGGGTCTGAGAGAGGATGGGTCTGAGAGAGGATGGGTCTGAGAGAGGATGGGTCTGAGAGAGGATGGGTCTGAGAGAGGATGGGTCTGAGAGAGGATGGGTCTGAGAGAGGATGGGTCTGAGAGAGGATGGGTCTGCAGAGAGGATGGGTCAGAGAGAGGATGGGTCTGAGAGAGGATGGGTCTGAGAGAGGATGGGTCAGAGAGAGGATGGGTCTGAGAGAGGATGGGTCTGAGAGAGGATGGGTCTGAGAGAGGATGGGTCAGAGAGAGGATGGGTCTGAGAGAGGATGGGTCTGCAGAGAGGATGGGTCTGAGAGAGGATGGGTCTGAGAGAGGATGGGTCTGAGAGAGTGGGTCTGAGAGAGGATGGGTCTGAGAGAGGATGGGTCTGAGAGAGGATGGGTCAGAGAGAGAATGGGTCTGAGAGAGGATGGGTCAGAGAGAGGATGGGTCTGAGAGAGGATGGGTCAGAGAGAGGATGGGTCTGAGAGAGGATGGGTCAGAGAGAGGATGGGTCTGAGAGAGGATGGGTCTGAGAGAGGATGGGTCAGAGAGAGAGAGGATGGGTCTGAGAGAGGATGGGTCAGAGAGAGGATGGGTCAGAGAGAGGATGGGTCTGAGAGAGAGAGGATGGGTCTGAGAGAGGATGGGTCTGAGAGAGGATGGGTCTGAGAGAGGATGGGTCTGAGAGAGGATGGGTCTGAGAGAGGATGGGTCTGCAGTGAGGATGGGTCTGAGAGAGGATGGGTCAGAGAGAGGATGGGTCAGAGAGAGGATGGGTCAGAGAGAGGATGGGTCTGAGAGAGAGAGGATGGGTCTGCAGAGAGGATGGGTCTGAGAGAGGATGGGTCTGAGAGAGGATGGGTCTGAGAGAGGATGGGTCTGAGAGAGGATGGGTCAGAGAGAGGATGGGTCAGAGAGAGAATTTCGCCGCGATCCCAACTGTCTGTTATCAGCCTGCAGCCAGGGAGGAGAGATCAGCTGAGCTGCACTGAGTGTGTGAGGAAGTCCGTGGATTGGTCAATTTGGACCAATCAGTGGGGGCTTAACGAGCCTGTGACACGGTTTCCCCCATCATCCAAACCCATCACTCTGAGTACATATTGTCCCCTTGGAAACCGTTACTGAACTGATTTTGGATATTTGTACTTTGATAACCATTAATCTCAATGTTGACCATGTTCTGGATCTTCTCTGGATTCTTCAAGTCCCGCCAAATGATGGGTGACGTCATTGCGGGCACAGCGCTCCAGCTGCACCGTCCAGGATCCCAGCTTCTGCATGTAAACCTTTATATATATACAGTCAGATGTAAACGCACGATGGTGCACACAGCAGCAAGCTCAGACAGCGATGACAGGTTAATGTTGAACGTGTCTGAGAGCTCATATGAGGCTGAGGGATCGGTTTATGTTGTATCTGTTAGAAGTTTAGGAATGAGGTGGTCAATATGGGCGATCATATGGTCATGGAGCCAGTGGTGGAATGGGACTACAAATCATCCCGGGACTCTCGACCGGCCCACTTCGGTACCGCTAGTAAGCTGTCAGCGGGGGGAGTGGGGATGTCAGGGGGGGCGGGTGCTGTATATAGTAAATGTAAATATGTAAATATGTGTGTCACTGCATCCTGGTAAAATACAAATATAATGTATAATGTCTGTGTCTTTGACATTAGCGCTGCTAGCCACCTGTGCCCTGTACTACGAAGCCAGTTCAACAGACCCTGGATATGTTTGAGTAACAAACAAACTAACAACAACAAACTAACAAACGAGATCTCGCTGAGCGGTCCGACGACGCTGGTTATCAACTCGGTAAATCAAGCCAGGGTTTCTCTCTCCAGCTGAGAGCGCGTTCACGAGTGGATCTGACTTTAATTACATTTGACTCGAGTGTTTCGTCAACATAATGTGTTAAATAATACTTCTGCATACAGTCTGTGACACTGTGAGTGTTGCACGGCCAGACGAGGCTGGAGAAGCTGACTCAGATCAGGAGATATACGATATATTATGATATTATATGATCGATGATCTGAGTGATGATGTGATATGAATGATAAGTGCGACACGTCGGCGTCTTCTCTGCATACGGCAGTTTAAACTGTATTTCCTTTATCCTGTAATATGACTCGAGAGATTTAAACTCCGCACACTGAGTTGATCTCTTTTCTATAGACGCCGGAGGCGGGCAGCGCCAGGTCAAAGAAGTGATTTAGCCTTCTCAAACCTGAGCCTCACGCGCCGCCTATGGGGGATGTGCTGTGACTTATCCGACCGGCCCACTTCGGTACCGGCCCATCGGGATTCGTCCCGATGGCCAGTCCGCCACCGCACACAGCCCACGTAAACTGTCAATGGGGGGAGCCTCGCTGCGGGGAAACGGTGGACCTAGTGTCCCGATCGGAGTGGGAATAATAATAATAATAATAATAATAATAATCCGTGCATTTTATCCATTAATTTCTCAACATTGTGGTGAGAAAACCACACGTTTAATCCATGTTGTTGTTGGTGTATTACAACTACAGAAAGCATCAGTTTGTTTTCTCATCAGGAAATGCAGACCGGCTCAAACAAGCGATCATTTCATGTATCATATGTTCGCCGCATTGACATGAAAGCACTAATAAATGTAGTTTCATCCACTTGAGTTTACAACCACAAAAATAATCGATTTGTTTTTATATCACATCCGACGGGAGGAAATTCAGCAGCTCTCACTCCCGATGTGTAATCCTAATGTAATCATCATCTTCACCACGATCATCTATGTTTATGTCGCCGAATTGACATGAAAGCACTGACAAATATGAATATACTGTAGTCAACTTCATTAAAACGTTATTAACGTGCCTAATCTCAGTAATTCACCATTTCTACGCATGACACAACACACTTTGTCCGTGTTTGGCTCTCGAAGCGTTCCCGCATTGACGTCACTTCCGGCTTCCCCCAAAACTTCAAAATGAGTCGAAGGAATTTCTCCGCGATGTTCGAAATTATTGATATTTAACGGAACGGTATCGCTTTTTCTTTTTTAAACTGACGGTTCGAGATTACTAGTAGCCCAATATTTCATTGCACAACAGTTGTTGGGATGGTGTCACAGGCTCTTTAACGTAACGGCTCCGCGGACGTAACGTAACGAATCCACGGATTGGTCCATTTCGTTCCGGGGACGACATCAAATGGACAGTGAGTATCTCCAACGAGGCGTTTGGGGAGGTATTTTCCGTTTTAGAGTTTTACTCCCTACATGGTGTACTTTGAGAGTTTTGACTCTGCAGACCGTTTACATGCAGAAAAACCTCATAACACACAAGGGGACGGGCAATAACCGGAAAAGCATGACATGGGACCTTTAAGAAAAGTCCTCAGCAAGTCTTCAGAAAAGTATTTAGAAAGTCTTTAGAAAAGTCCTCAGCAAGTCTTTAGAAAAGTCCTCAGCAAGTCTTTAGAAAAGTCCTCAGCAAGTCTTTAGAAAAGTCCTCAGCAAGTCTTTAGAAAAGTCCTCAGCAAGTCTTTAGAAAAGTCCTCAACAAGTCTTTAGAAAAGTCCTCAGCAAGTCTTTAGAAAAGTCCTCAGCAAGTCTTTAGAAAAGTCCTCAACAAGTCTTTAGAAAAGTCCTCAGCAAGTCTTTAGAAAAGTCCTCAGCAAGTCTTTAGAAAAGTCCTCAGCAAGTCTTTAGAAAAGTCCTCAGCAAGTCTTTAGAAAAGTCCTCAACAAGTCTTTAGAAAAGTCCTCAGCAAGTCTTTAGAAAAGTCCTCAACAAGTCTTTAGAAAAGTCCTCAGCAAGTCTTTAGAAAAGTCCTCAACAAGTCTTTAGAAAAGTCCTCAACAAGTCTTTAGAAAAGTCCTCAGCAAGTCTTTAGAAAAGTCCTCAACAAGTCTTTAGAAAAGTCCTCAGCAAGTCTTTAGAAAAGTCCTCAACAAGTCTTTAGAAAAGTCCTCAGCAAGTCTTTAGAAAAGTCCTCAACAAGTCTTTAGAAAAGTCCTCAGCAAGTCTTTAGAAAAGTCCTCAACAAGTCTTTAGAAAAGTCCTCAGCAAGTCTTTAGAAAAGTCCTCAACAAGTCTTTAGAAAAGTCCTCAACAAGTCTTTAGAAAAGTCCTCAGCAAGTCTTTAGGAAAGTCCTCAGAAAGTCCTCAAAGTCTCTAGAAAAGTCCTCAGCAAGTCTTTAGAAAAGTCCTCAACAAGTCTTTAGAAAAGTCCTCAACAAGTCTTTAGAAAAGTCCTCAGCAAGTCCTCAGAAAGTCCTCAAAGTCTCTAGAAAAGTCCTCAGCAAGTCTTTAGAAAAGTCTTTAGAAAAGTCCTCAGCAAGTCCTCAGAAAGTCCTCAAAGTCTCTAGAAAAGTCCTCAGAAAGTCTTTAGAAAAGTCCTCAGCAAGTCTTTAGAAAAGTCCTCAGCAAGTCTTTAGAAAAGTCCTCAACAAGTCTTTAGAAAAGTCCTCAGCAAGTCTTTAGAAAAGTCCTCAGCAAGTCTTTAGAAAAGTCCTCAACAAGTCTTTAGAAAAGTCCTCAGCAAGTCTTTAGAAAAGTCCTCAACAAGTCTTTAGAAAAGTCCTCAACAAGTCTTTAGAAAAGTCCTCAGCAAGTCTTTAGAAAAGTCCTCAGCAAGTCTTTAGAAAAGTCCTCAGCAAGTCTTTAGAAAAGTCCTCAGCAAGTCTTTAGAAAAGTCCTCAGCAAGTCTTTAGAAAAGTCCTCAGCAAGTCTTTAGAAAAGTCCTCAGAAAGTCTTTAGAAAAGTCCTCAGCAAGTCTTTAGAAAAGTCTTTAGGAAAGTTTTCAGAAAAGTATTTAGAAAAGTCCTCAGCAAGTCTTTAGAAAAGTCTTTGGAAAAGTCCTCAGAAAGTCTTTAGAAAAGTCCTCAGCAAGTCTTTAGAAAAGTCCTCAGCAAGTCTTTAGAAAAGTCCTCAACAAGTCTTTAGAAAAGTCCTCAACAAGTCTTTAGAAAAGTCCTCAACAAGTCTTTAGAAAAGTCCTCAGCAAGTCTTTAGAAAAGTCCTCAACAAGTCTTTAGAAAAGTCCTCAGCAAGTCTTTAGAAAAGTCCTCAGCAAGTCTTTAGAAAAGTCCTCAACAAGTCTTTAGAAAAGTCCTCAGCAAGTCTTTAGAAAAGTCCTCAACAAGTCTTTAGAAAAGTCCTCAGCAAGTCTTTAGAAAAGTCCTCAACAAGTCTTTAGAAAAGTCCTCAACAAGTCTTTAGAAAAGTCCTCAGCAAGTCTTTAGAAAAGTCCTCAACAAGTCTTTAGAAAAGTCCTCAGCAAGTCTTTAGAAAAGTCCTCAACAAGTCTTTAGAAAAGTCCTCAGCAAGTCTTTAGAAAAGTCCTCAACAAGTCTTTAGAAAAGTCCTCAGCAAGTCTTTAGAAAAGTCCTCAACAAGTCTTTAGAAAAGTCCTCAGCAAGTCTTTAGAAAAGTCCTCAACAAGTCTTTAGAAAAGTCCTCAACAAGTCTTTAGAAAAGTCCTCAGCAAGTCTTTAGGAAAGTCCTCAGAAAGTCCTCAAAGTCTCTAGAAAAGTCCTCAGCAAGTCTTTAGAAAAGTCCTCAACAAGTCTTTAGAAAAGTCCTCAACAAGTCTTTAGAAAAGTCCTCAGAGAGTCCTCAGAAAGTCCTCAAAGTCTCTAGAAAAGTCCTCAGCAAGTCTTTAGAAAAGTCTTTAGAAAAGTCCTCAGAAAGTCTTTAGAAAAGTCCTCAGCAAGTCTTTAGAAAAGTCCTCAGCAAGTCTTTAGAAAAGTCCTCAACAAGTCTTTAGAAAAGTCCTCAGCAAGTCTTTAGAAAAGTCCTCAGCAAGTCTTTAGAAAAGTCCTCAACAAGTCTTTAGAAAAGTCCTCAGCAAGTCTTTAGAAAAGTCCTCAACAAGTCTTTAGAAAAGTCCTCAACAAGTCTTTAGAAAAGTCCTCAGCAAGTCTTTAGGAAAGTCCTCAGAAAGTCCTCAAAGTCTCTAGAAAAGTCCTCAGCAAGTCTTTAGAAAAGTCCTCAACAAGTCTTTAGAAAAGTCCTCAACAAGTCTTTAGAAAAGTCCTCAGCAAGTCCTCAGAAAGTCCTCAAAGTCTCTAGAAAAGTCCTCAGCAAGTCTTTAGAAAAGTCCTCAGCAAGTCTTTAGAAAAGTCCTCAGAAAGTCCTCAAAGTCTCTAGAAAAGTCCTCAGCAAGTCTTTAGAAAAGTCCTCAGAAAAGTCCTCAGAAAGTCTTTAGAAAAGTCCTCAGCAAGTCTTTAGAAAAGTCCTCAGCAAGTCTTTAGAAAAGTCCTCAACAAGTCTTTAGAAAAGTCCTCAGCAAGTCTTTAGAAAAGTCTTTAGAAAAGTCCTCAGAAAGTCTTTAGAAAAGTCCTCAGCAAGTCTTTAGAAAAGTCTTTAGAAAAGTCCTCAGAAAGTCTTTAGAAAAGTCCTCAGCAAGTCTTTAGAAAAGTCCTCAGCAAGTCTTTAGAAAAGTCCTCAACAAGTCTTTAGAAAAGTCCTCAGCAAGTCTTTAGAAAAGTCCTCAGCAAGTCTTTAGAAAAGTCCTCAACAAGTCTTTAGAAAAGTGCTCAGCAAGTCTTTAGAAAAGTCCTCAACAAGTCTTTAGAAAAGTCCTCAACAAGTCTTTAGAAAAGTCCTCAGCAAGTCTTTAGGAAAGTCCTCAGAAAGTCCTCAAAGTCTCTAGAAAAGTCCTCAGCAAGTCTTTAGAAAAGTCCTCAACAAGTCTTTAGAAAAGTCCTCAACAAGTCTTTAGAAAAGTCCTCAGCAAGTCCTCAGAAAGTCCTCAAAGTCTCTAGAAAAGTCCTCAGCAAGTCTTTAGAAAAGTCCTCAGAAAGTCCTCAAAGTCTTTAGAAAAGTCCTCAGCAAGTCTTTAGAAAAGTCTTTGGAAAGTCCTCAGAAAAGTCCTCAGAAAGTCTTTAGAAAAGTCCTCAGCAAGTCTTTAGAAAAGTCCTCAGCAAGTCTTTAGAAAAGTCCTCAACAAGTCTTTAGAAAAGTCCTCAGCAAGTCTTTAGAAAAGTCCTCAACAAGTCTTTAGAAAAGTCCTCAACAAGTCTTTAGAAAAGTCCTCAGCAAGTCTTTAGGAAAGTCCTCAGAAAGTCCTCAAAGTCTCTAGAAAAGTCCTCAGCAAGTCTTTAGAAAAGTCCTCAGCAAGTCTTTAGAAAAGTCCTCAACAAGTCTTTAGAAAAGTCCTCAACAAGTCTTTAGAAAAGTCCTCAGCAAGTCTTTAGGAAAGTCCTCAGAAAGTCCTCAAAGTCTCTAGAAAAGTCCTCAGCAAGTCTTTAGAAAAGTCCTCAACAAGTCTTTAGAAAAGTCCTCAACAAGTCTTTAGAAAAGTCCTCAGCAAGTCCTCAGAAAGTCCTCAAAGTCTCTAGAAAAGTCCTCAGCAAGTCTTTAGAAAAGTCCTCAGAAAGTCCTCAAAGTCTTTAGAAAAGTCCTCAGCAAGTCTTTAGAAAAGTCTTTGGAAAGTCCTCAGAAAAGTCCTCAGAAAGTCTTAAGAAAAGTCCTCAGCAAGTCTTTAGAAAAGTCCTCAGCAAGTCTTTAGAAAAGTCCTCAACAAGTCTTTAGAAAAGTCCTCAGCAAGTCTTTAGAAAAGTCTTTAGAAAAGTCCTCAGAAAGTCTTTAGAAAAGTCCTCAGCAAGTCTTTAGAAAAGTCCTCAGCAAGTCTTTAGAAAAGTCCTCAAAGTCTTTAGAAAAGTCCTCAGCAAGTCTTTAGAAAAGTCTTTAGAAAAGTCCTCAGAAAGTCTTTAGAAAAGTCCTCAGCAAGTCTTTAGAAAAGTCCTCAGCAAGTCTTTAGAAAAGTCCTCAACAAGTCTTTAGAAAAGTCCTCAGCAAGTCTTTAGAAAAGTCCTCAGCAAGTCTTTAGAAAAGTCCTCAACAAGTCTTTAGAAAAGTCCTCAGCAAGTCTTTAGAAAAGTCCTCAACAAGTCTTTAGAAAAGTCCTCAACAAGTCTTTAGAAAAGTCCTCAGCAAGTCTTTAGGAAAGTCCTCAGAAAGTCCTCAAAGTCTCTAGAAAAGTCCTCAGCAAGTCTTTAGAAAAGTCCTCAACAAGTCTTTAGAAAAGTCCTCAACAAGTCTTTAGAAAAGTCCTCAGCAAGTCCTCAGAAAGTCCTCAAAGTCTCTAGAAAAGTCCTCAGCAAGTCTTTAGAAAAGTCCTCAGAAAGTCCTCAAAGTCTTTAGAAAAGTCCTCAGCAAGTCTTTAGAAAAGTCTTTGGAAAGTCCTCAGAAAAGTCCTCAGAAAGTCTTTAGAAAAGTCCTCAGCAAGTCTTTAGAAAAGTCCTCCGCAAGTCTTTAGAAAAGTCCTCAACAAGTCTTTAGAAAAGTCCTCAGCAAGTCTTTAGAAAAGTCCTCAGCAAGTCTTTAGAAAAGTCCTCAACAAGTCTTTAGAAAAGTCCTCAGCAAGTCTTTAGAAAAGTCCTCAACAAGTCTTTAGAAAAGTCCTCAGCAAGTCTTTAGAAAAGTCCTCAGCAAGTCTTTAGAAAAGTCCTCAACAAGTCTTTAGAAAAGTCCTCAGCAAGTCTTTAGAAAAGTCCTCAACAAGTCTTTAGAAAAGTCCTCAACAAGTCTTTAGAAAAGTCCTCAGCAAGTCTTTAGGAAAGTCCTCAGAAAGTCCTCAAAGTCTCTAGAAAAGTCCTCAGCAAGTCTTTAGGAAAGTCCTCAGAAAGTCCTCAAAGTCTCTAGAAAAGTCCTCAACAAGTCTTTAGAAAAGTCCTCAGCAAGTCTTTAGGAAAGTCCTCAGAAAGTCCTCAAAGTCTCTAGAAAAGTCCTCAACAAGTCTTTAGAAAAGTCCTCAGCAAGTCTTTAGGAAAGTCCTCAGAAAGTCCTCAAAGTCTCTAGAAAAGTCCTCAGCAAGTCTTTAGAAAAGTCCTCAGAAAGTCCTCAAAGTCCTCAGAAAAGTCTTTAGAAAAGTCCTCAGCAAGTCTTTAGAAAAGTCCTCAACAAGTCTTTAGAAAAGTCCTCAGCAAGTCTTTAGGAAAGTCCTCAGAAAGTCCTCAAAGTCTCTAGAAAAGTCCTCAGCAAGTCTTTAGAAAAGTCCTCAGCAAGTCTTTAGGAAAGTCCTCAGAAAGTCCTCAAAGTCTCTAGAAAAGTCCTCAACAAGTCTTTAGAAAAGTCCTCAGCAAGTCTTTAGGAAAGTCCTCAGAAAGTCCTCAAAGTCTCTAGAAAAGTCCTCAGAAAGTCTTTAGAAAAGTCCTCAGAAAGTCTTTAGGAAAGTCCTCAGCAAGTCTTTAGAAAAGTCCTCAGAAAGTCTTTAGAAAAGTCTTTGGAAAGTCCTCAAAGTCTCTAGAAAAGTCCTCAGCAAGTCTTTAGAAAAGTCCTCAGAAAGTCTTTAGAAAAGTCCTCAGCAAGTCTTTAGAAAAGTCCTCAGCAAGTCTTTAGAAAAGTCCTCAGAAAGTCTTTAGGAAAGTCCTCAGAAAGTCCTCAAAGTCTCTAGAAAAGTCCTCAGAAAGTCTTTAGAAAAGTCCTCAGAAAGTCTTTAGGAAAGTCCTCAGCAAGTCTTTAGAAAAGTCCTCAGCAAGTCTTTAGAAAAGTCTTTGGAAAGTCCTCAGAAAGTCCTCAGAAAAGTATTTAGAAAAGTCCTCAGCAAGTCTTTAGAAAAGTCTTTAGAAAAGTCCTCAGCAAGTCCTCAGAAAAGTCCTCAGCAAGTCTTTAGAAAAGTCCTCAGCAAGTCTTTAGAAAAGTCTTTAGAAAAGTCCTCAGCAAGTCCTCAGAAAAGTCCTCAGCAAGTCTTTAGAAAAGTCCTCAGAAAGTCTTTAGAAAAGTCCTCAGCAAGTCTTTAGAAAAGTCCTCAGAAAGTCTTTAGAAAAGTCCTCAGCAAGTCTTTAGAAAAGTCCTCAGCAAGTCTTTAGAAAAGTCCTCAGCAAGTCTTTAGAAAAGTCCTCAGAAAGTCTTTAGGAAAGTCCTCAGAAAGTCTTTAGAAAAGTCCTCAGAAAAGTATTTAGGAAAGTCCTCAGCAAGTCTTTAGGAAAGTCCTCAGAAAGTCTTCAGAAAAGTCCTCAGAAAGTCTTTAGGAAAGTCCTCAGCAAGTCTTTAGAAAAGTCCTCAGAAAAGTCTTCAGAAAAGTCTTTAGAAAAGTCCTCAGCAAGTCTTTAGGAAAGTCTTCAGAAAAGTCTTCAGAAAAGTCTTTAGGAAAGTCCTCAGAAAGTCTTTAGGAAAGTCTTTAGGAAAGTCCTCAGCAAGTCTTTAGGAAAGTCCTCAGAAAGTCTTTAGGAAAGTCTTCAGAAAAGTCTTTAGGAAAGTCCTCAGCAAGTCTTCAGAAAAGTCTTCAGCAAGTCTTTAGGAAAGTCTTCAGAAAAGTCTTTAGGAAAGTCCTCAGCAAGTCTTTAGGAAAGTCTTTAGGAAAGTCCTCAGCAAGTCTTTAGAAAAGTCCTCAGCAAGTCTTCAGAAAAGTCTTCAGAAAAGTCTTTAGAAAGTCCTCAAAAGTCTTTAGGAAATCTTTAGAAAGTCCTCAGCAAGTCTTTAGGAAAGTCTCAGAAAAGTCTTTAGGAAAGTCCTCAGCAGTCTTAGGAAAGTCTTTAGAAAGTCCTCAGAAAGTCTTTAGGAAAGTCTTCAGAAAAGTCTTTAGGAAAGTCCTCAGCAAGTCTTTAGGAAAGTCTTTAGGAAAGTCCTCAGCAAGTCTTTAGAAAAGTCCTCAGCAAGTCTTTAGAAAAGTCTTCAGCAAGTCTTCAGAAAAGTCCTCAGAAAGTCTTTAGAAAAGTCCTCAGCAAGTTGTGACGACCCCTCCACACCACGTGGGGTGCCGTCTGTTAGTGTGTGTGTGGTTTGTGGGTGTTTTCAGGTTCAGGTGCTGATGAGCCGCACCTGTGGGAGGATACCTGCCTGATGAGCTACACCTGTTGAAACAGGATATAGGAGGAGCCCAGCCGGTTACGTGGCCCCTCACTCTTCTGGGCACTCTCTCTGCGCCAGCCTCAGGGACTTGTTGCTGGTGTTTATTTAGTTGTGTATTTCAAAGAATAAACTATATATTCTTACCTCTCGTCTCGCCTCCCTGCTTTATGTTACAGCCCACGAAGCCGGGTTGTAACACAGGGGGGCTCGTGGTTGAACCTGGTCGTTTCGGAGGTACCTTTCGAAAAATGGAGTTGTTGTGTTGTGAACAGAGAAGAACTTAATACACAGCTGTAACGTGTTACGAGCAGTGGGCCGTGATGGGGCGCGCAGCTGGTTGTTTGGGAGTAGTCTTGACGAGGGTAAGTGTTTGGTTGTGAACGGCAAAGTGTATCTGAGGGTTAAAACTGCGGTGTTGAGGGCTTACGAGTTGGTCCCTGAGGCTTATCGGCAGAGGTTCCGGTCCTGGGAGATGTCTGACAGGCAGACACATGTTGAGTTTGCCAGGGATCTGGTTACCTCTTTCGGTAGGTGGTGTAACTCCTTGAAGGTGGATACGTATGTCGCATTGTGTGAGTTGATGGTGTTGGAGCAATTTAAAAATTCTGTGCCCAGACACATTGCGGTTTACATCAGCGAGCGCAAGGTGACAACTGCTGCAGAGGCTGCTGCTCTGGTAGATGACTATGTGCTAACGCACACGGGCGGTCGCGACTTCAGGGTCCAGGACCAAGGGGATATGTATGGTCCTGGGAGATGGGAGGAGAAAAATAGGTCAACCTGGGGTAGACCTGGACGTATGATGCGAGGTCAGGCACAGGGTGATTCGGATATCTGTCATTACTGCAGGGAGAGAGGGCACTGGAAGGGGGACTGTCCCAGAGCTAAGGCTAGCAGGGGGAACCATGTAGGCCAGGTTAACTCTGCTGCTTGTGCTGTGTCTGTAAAACCTGTCCCTGTCGTCTCTCCCTGTCAGCAGGTCAATGAGCCATGCGGGTTGAAGGAACCGGATTTCTCTGCGTTTATGTCAAACGGATACGTGTCACTGGTGGGGGGTGACGTTAGGGTGCCTGTAAGAATTTTGAGGGACACGGCAGCATATGATTCCTACATTTTGAGCTCTGTGTTATCGTTTTCGGACAAATCTGGAACTGGGGATTTTGTCCGGATGCGAGGGATGGGAATGAGTGTTGTGTCTGTTCCTCTGCATTCTGTGGTGCTTTACTCGGGTCTGGTGCAGGGTGAGGTCGCCATGGGGGTCCGTCCTGTAATGCCAATCGGTGGTGTGGATGTTATCCTGGGTAACGGCCTGGCTGGCAGCCGTGTGTGGGCTGAGGGCCCACCGCCTACCATGCAGTCATCTTCACCCACTGTGACTGTTAAGGCAGAGGAGAATGCCAAGTGCTCTCCTGCAGTGTTGGTGGCTTGCTCTGTGCCCCGGGCTGTGAGCCGTGCACAGGAGGGATCTGAGCAGGGTGAAGAGGGCAGGGCGAGAGATTCGGTGGTTATTCCGGACTTGCTGTTGTCGGTATCCCGCAGTGAGTTGGTGATGGAGCAGAGAGCGGATGTCTCCCTCAGTCCGTTTTTTGAGGCGGTTCTCTCCACCAGGGATGGAAATGGTGTCACCAGGGGTTGTCAGTTGCATGGAGGACTGCTGGTTAGAAAGTGGTGGTCACGTGAGAAAGGCTTCATTGGTGGGCCAGGGTATCAGATTGTGGTTCCCGTCAGATTTCGTGAGGAGGTCCTCAGAAAAGCGCATGGGCAGTCGGGACATCTGGGTGTCCGTAAAACATGTGGTTACCTGTTGCGGCATGTCTTTTGGCCTGGGTTGAGGAGAGATGTGTCTCGGCATGTTGGATCATGTCACGCATGTCGGACGGGTGGGGCAGTTCGGCAGCGACCTGGGGGCCAGGGTTTGGGTTGTTGCCGGGGGGCTAGGTTGCGGGTTCTGGAGGGACATTCCGGGTTCTTCCAGGTGCAGGGTCAAGGGACTGGCCAGAGTGGTTTTCTGTCCACGCCGGAATATCTGAGAAGAGCCCCTAGCTATTTGGGTAATTAACGGTGTTCTTAGGGGAACCCCTTTCTTATGGGGGGGAGTGTGACGACCCCTCCACACCACGTGGGGTGCCGTCTGTTTGTGTGTGGGTTGTGTGTGGGTTGTGGGTGTTTTCAGGTTCAGGTGCTGATGAGCCGCACCTGTGGGAGGATACCTGCCTGATGAGCTACACCTGTTGAAACAGGATATAGGAGGAGCCCAGCCGGTTACGTGGCCCCTCACTCTTCTGGGCACTCTCTCTGCGCCAGCCTCAGGGACTTGTTGCTGGTGTTTATTTAGTTGTGTATTTCAAAGAATAAACTATATATTCTTACCTCTCGTCTCGCCTCCCTGCTTTATGTTACAGCCCACGAAGCCGGGTTGTAACAAAGTCTTTAGAAAAGTCTTTAGAAAAGTCCTCAGCAAGTCTTTAGGAAAGTCCTCAGCAAGTCTTTAGAAAAGTCCTCAGCAAGTCTTTAGGAAAGTCCTCAGCAAGTCTTTAGAAAAGTCCTCAGCAAGTCTTTAGAAAAGTCCTCAGCAAGTCTTTAGGAAAGTCCTCAGCAAGTCTTTAGAAAAGTCCTCAGCAAGTCTTTAGAAAAGTCCTCAGCAAGTCTTTAGGAAAGTCCTCAGCAAGTCTTTAGAAAAGTCCTCAGCAAGTCTTTAGAAAAGTCCTCAGCAAGTCTTTAGAAAAGTCCTCAGAAAGTCTTTAGAAAAGTCCTCAGAAAGTCCTCAGAAAGTCCTCAGCAAGTCTTTAGGAAAGTCCTCAGCAAGTCTTTAGAAAAGTCCTCAGCAAGTCTTTAGGAAAGTCCTCAGCAAGTCTTTAGAAAAGTCCTCAGCAAGTCTTTAGAAAAGTCCTCAGCAAGTCTTTAGGAAAGTCCTCAGCAAGTCTTTAGAAAAGTCCTCAGCAAGTCTTTAGAAAAGTCCTCAGCAAGTCTTTAGGAAAGTCCTCAGCAAGTCTTTAGAAAAGTCCTCAGCAAGTCTTTAGAAAAGTCCTCAGCAAGTCTTTAGAAAAGTCCTCAGAAAGTCTTTAGAAAAGTCCTCAGAAAGTCCTCAGAAAGTCCTCAGAAAGTCTTTAGAAAGTCCTCAGAAAGTCCTCAGAAAGTCCTCAGAACAGTCTTCAGAAAGTCCTCAGAAAGTCCTCAGAAAGTCCTCAGAACAGTCTTCAGAAAGTCCTCAGAAAGTCCTCAGAACAGTCTTTAGAAAGTCCTCAGAAAGTCCTCAGAAAGTCCTCAGAACAGTCTTCAGAAAGTCCTCAGAAAGTCCTCAGAAAGTCCTCAGAACAGTCTTTAGAAAGTCCTCAGAAAGTCCTCAGAAAGTCCTCAGAACAGTCTTCAGAAAGTCCTCAGAAAGTCCTCAGAAAGTCCTCAGAACAGTCTTCAGAAAGTCTTTAGAAAAGTCCTCAGAAAGTCCTCAGAAAGTCCTCAGAAAGTCCTCAGAAAGTCCTCAGAAAGTCTTTAGAAAAGTCCTCAGAAAGTCCTCAGAAAGTCCTCAGAAAGTCCTCAGAAAGTCCTCAGAACAGTCTTCAGAAAGTCCTCAGAAAGTCCTCAGAAAGTCCTCAGAAAGTCCTCAGAAAGTCTTTAGAAAAGTCCTCATTGAGGGTGCGTTCACACCTAACAGTCCGCTCTCTGGTGGCACCAGACCACAGTTTGTTCCATTGCTTCATTTCCCAGAAGGCTCGGTTTGCGTTCACTTGGCAAAACCCAAACGGACTATAAACTTTAAACACAAGTCATGTGCTCGGAAATGCTGTTCAACCATTGGTCGGACATTAAGGGGTAAAAACGCAAATCCCGGCAATTTCTCCCGGAGCCTCCGCCATGGAGCACCGGCACTTTCTGCAGGTTGTTCTCATGCTGCTGTTAATCTGGAGATCAACAGACGCTAGCGGCTCGCGCATACGGTTATATAACCAGACAACGTCCGTTAAAAACATTATAACACAACGAGAGACGTTCTGCAGTCAGGAGGGCGTTGCCCCGACGACAGGTGTTCTGACTTTCATGTAGCTGACGGAGCATTTTTACTTTACACGACACTGTTCAGCTCTTCATCCTGCTTCACTCTTTCACTAAACAACCGCGGATGTCTTGAAAGACTCTTTCGCTAAAGATTTTTTAAGATATCCACGTTCTCGTGACTCGTAAATACTGCGCTTCCTATGTGTTGGTGCGGACTGCGTTCACACCAGAGATGACCCGCTCCAGAGTTCACTAGCCAGCGCTCCGAGAGCACCTCTGTCAGCGGACCGGAGTCCGGTTGTTTAGTTCACTTCAGAGATCTCGGACTGCGTTCACACCGACCCAAATTAACCAAGCGGCTGAACGCACCAGGGTTCGGTTCAACCGGACTATACAAGGCAGGTGTGAACGCGACGTCGGTGAGTCCCTGAATGCACCGTCTGCTTTACTCCAAACAACAAAACAAATGGCTAAAATAATAAAATAAAGTTTAGAGACCAAACCTGCTTTTATACTAACGTGGACCAAAGGACGCTGGAACCCAACGTGTGTGTGTGTGTGTGTGTGTGTGTGTGTGTGTGTGTGTGTGTGTGTGTGTGTGTGTGTGTGTGTGTGTGTGTGTGTGTGTGTGTGTGTGTGTGTGTGTGTGTGTGTGTGTGTGTGTGTGTGTGTGTGTGTGTGTGTGTGTGTGTGTGTGTGTGTGTGTGTGTGTGTGTGTGTGTGTGTGTGTGTGTGTGTGTGTGTGTGTGTGTGTGTGTGTGTGTGTGTGTGTGTGTGTGTGTGTGTGTGTGTGTGTGTGTGTGTGTGTGTGTGTGGTGTGTGTGTGTGTGTGTGTGTGTGTGTGTGTGTGTGTGTGTGTGTGTGTGTGTGTGTGTGTGTGTGTGTGTGTGTGTGTGTGTGTGTGTGTGTGTGTGTGTGTGTGTGGTGTGTGTGTGTGTGTGTGTGTGTGTGTGTGTGTGTGTGTGTGTGTGTGTGTGTGTGTGTGTGTGTGTGTGTGTGTGTGTGTGTGTGTGTGTGTGTGTGTGTGTGTGTGTGTGTGTGTGTGTGTGTGTGTGTGTGTGTGTGTGTGTGTGTGTGTGTGTGTGTGTGTGTGTGTGTGTGTGTGTGTGTGTGTGTGTGTGTGTGTGTGTGTGTGTGTGTGTGTGTGTGTGTGTGTGTGTGTGTGTGTGTGTGTGTGTGTGTGTGTGTGTGTGTGTGTGTGTGTGTGTGTGTGTGTGTGTGTGTGTGAGAGATTAGATTAGATTACTTTCGGATATCCGGGCAAGAGGCCATGTTTAACATCTGCACCCAGAGTTTGGTATTTCGGAGCTACGGGTTTAAATCCTGATCGGGCGGGCGGACGGGCGGACGGGCGTATCTGTGCTCTGATTGGTGGGATTTCACCCAAAGGCTTAATACAAGCGTATCAGCAGAGATACAGAGAGGCAGACAGACAGGTGGACGCAGAGAGAGGACGACAGGAATCAGACACCTGGAACCAGGTAACGAGCAATCTGTCTCCTGCAAGGGCTGATGGGACTTTTGTGATATGGCTGTCCTTTTTTACTTTTTTGAAAGTTGTGTTTTTATTCTGGTTTGTACTTGTTGCTGTGTGTTCATGTTGGCTATATGATGTATTGTTGTCATTAGCTTTAGCCTCTTGTTGTTTTTCATAACTATTATTAACCGTGATATATGTTTACGTGGTAGCATTAGCATTAGCATTAGCATTAGCATTAGCCTCTTGCTTTTAATGAATAGCCTTGATATAGTTGTTCTGACTGTTAGCATTAGCATTATGTTATTTTTCATAATTAGTATTAGCTTGATATATGTTTACGTGGTATTATGTTGTTATTTTTGAATGATTAGTATTAGCTTGATATAGTTGTTCTGACTGTTAGCATTAGCATTAGCCTCTGTGTTTACCCCCCTCAGTGTCGGCCATGTTTACGGGCCGAGCGACAGTCGGATCGGCGGGAAAAGGGAAGTTTTCCGTGGAGGAACTTTACGGATTCAACAAGAAGCCAAAGGGGGGAAAAGGGAATTCTGGGAAACTGGAGTGGAAGAAGGACCCCAAGGAGAAGCAGGAGAACAGGTTGGCTTCGCAAATACTGGAGGCAGCAACAAAACTGATGGAGAGACGAAGACTGGAGATCTACCTGAAGGAGTGTGATGTCATCATGGAGCAGAGAGACATGCCCTACAGGTGAGACAGGTGAGGGGGGTGAGACAGGTGAGATCTACCTGAAGGAGTGTGATGTCATCATGGAGCAGAGAGACATGCCCTACAGGTGAGACGGGTGAGGGGGGTGAGACAGGTGAGATCTACCTGAAGGAGTGTGATGTCATCATGGAGCAGAGAGACATGCCCTACAGGTGAGACGGGTGAGGGGGGTGAGACAGGTGAGATCTACCTGAAGGAGTGTGATGTCATCATGGAGCAGAGAGACATGCCCTACAGGTGAGACAGGTGAGGGGGGTGAGACAGGTGAGATCTACCTGAAGGAGTGTGATGTCATCATGGAGCAGAGAGACATGCCCTACAGGTGAGACAGGTGAGGGGGGTGAGACAGGTGAGATCTACCTGAAGGAGTGTGATGTCATCATGGAGCAGAGAGACATGCCCTACAGGTGAGACAGGGTGAGGGGGGTGAGACAGGTGAGATCTACCTGAAGGAGTGTGATGTCATCATGGAGCAGAGAGACATGCCCTACAGGTGAGACAGGTGAGGGGGGTGAGACAGGTGAGATCTACCTGAAGGAGTGTGATGTCATCATGGAGCAGAGAGACATGCCCTACAGGTGAGACAGGTGAGGGGGGTGAGACAGGTGAGATCTACCTGAAGGAGTGTGATGTCATCATGGAGCAGAGAGACATGCCCTACAGGTGAGACGGGTGAGGGGGGTGAGACAGGTGAGATCTACCTGAAGGAGTGTGATGTCATCATGGAGCAGAGAGACATGCCCTACAGGTGAGACAGGTGAGGGGGGTGAGACAGGTGAGATCTACCTGAAGGAGTGTGATGTCATCATGGAGCAGAGAGACATGCCCTACAGGTGAGACAGGTGAGGGGGGTGAGACAGGTGAGATCTACCTGAAGGAGTGTGATGTCATCATGGAGCAGAGAGACATGCCCTACAGGTGAGACAGGTGAGGGCAGGGCTGCCTTAATGCACGGGCTGACCTGGGCTGAAGGCCAGGGGCCTACGGAGATCGGGGCCCATCATGAGCCAATACAAAAATTATTATTTTTATTTCGGGTGTTTTATTTTTATTTTAAATAAACAAAGTCTTGGCTTTCAGGGATATGAAACTTTTATTTAATTTATTTCCAAAATCACACGATAAATGCATGTTTGAAGCTCGTAAAGGGAAGAAGACAGCTCTCCCTTTGGAAGCGCCACTCCCCCTGCCTCCGTTGAAATGATGAACGTGAGGCGTGCAGTCATCATGGATAACACGGCAGGGGTTTCAATAAACAGAGTCTTGGCTTTCAGGATATGAAACTTGTTTCGGCAAATTCAGAAGATAAATACAGCTTTGAAGCTTCGGCATGATGACGAGCGCAGAACGGAGTAACTTGACGTCACAGCCGGCAGAACGACAGCCGGTGTTTCTCCTGAGGGTTTTCCCCGGGAAACAGTCATGATACACACAAACGCAAAAATACACAAACACACACATGTACACACACACACACACACACACACACACACACACACACACACACACACTCACTCGTGAGCTTCCCCCAGACCAGTAATCCAAACGGAAATATCTTCCCTCCGTAGTATTTTGATCATTTGCTCCGCTAACCAATCAGATCGATGGACTGTGTTTCAGCTGTATGTTGGCTGTGTTTCAGCTGTATGTTGGCTGTGTTTCAGCTGTATGTTGGTTGTGTTTCAGCTGTATGTTGGCTGTGTTTCAGCTGTAGGTTGGCTGTGTTTCAGCTGTAGGTTGGTTGTGTTTCAGTTGTATGTTGGCTGTGTTTCAGCTGTATGTTGGCTGTGTTTCAGCTGTATGTTGGCTGTGTTTCAGTTGTATGTTGGCTGTGTTTCAGCTGTATGTTGGTTGTGTTTCAGCTGTATGTTGGTTGTGTTTCAGTTGTATGTTGGCTGTGTTTCAGCTGTATGTTGGCTGTGTTTCAGCTGTATGTTGGCTGTGTTTCAGCTGTATGTTGGCTGTGTTTCAGCTGTAGGTTGGCTGTGTTTCAGCTGTATGTTGGCTGTGTTTCAGCTGTAGGTTGGCTGTGTTTCAGCTGTATGTTGGCTGTGTTTCAGCTGTAGGTTGGCTGTATTTCAGCTGTATGTTGGCTGTGTTTCAGTTGTATGTTGGCTGTGTTTCAGCTGTATGTTGGCTGTGTTTCAGCTGTAGGTTGGCTGTGTTTCAGCTGTATGTTGGCTGTGTTTCAGCTGTATGTTGGCTGTGTTTCAGCTGTATGTTGGCTGTGTTTCAGCTGTATGTTGGTTGTGTTTCAGCTGTATGTTGGCTGTGTTTCAGCTGTATGTTGGCTGTGTTTCAGCTGTATGTTGGTTGTGTTTCAGTTGTATGTTGGCTGTGTTTCAGCTGTATGTTGGCTGTGTTTCAGCTGTATGTTGGCTGTGTTTCAGCTGTAGGTTGGCTGTGTTTCAGTTGTATGTTGGCTGTGTTTCAGCTGTATGTTGGCTGTGTTTCAGCTGTATGTTGGTTGTGTTTCAGCTGTATGTTGGCTGTGTTTCAGCTGTATGTTGGCTGTGTTTCAGCTGTATGTTGGCTGTGTTTCAGCTGTATGTTGGCTGTGTTTCAGCTGTATGTTGGCTGTGTTTCAGCTGTATGTTGGCTGTGTTTCAGCTGTATGTTGGTTGTGTTTCAGCTGTATGTTGGCTGTGTTTCAGCTGTATGTTGGCTGTGTTTCAGCTGTATGTTGGTTGTGTTTCAGTTGTATGTTGGCTGTGTTTCAGCTGTAGGTTGGCTGTGTTTCAGCTGTAGGTTGGCTGTGTTTCAGTTGTATGTTGGTTGTGTTTCAGTTGTATGTTGGCTGTGTTTCAGCTGTATGTTGGTTGTGTTTCAGTTGTATGTTGGCTGTGTTTCAGCTGTATGTTGGCTGTGTTTCAGCTGTATGTTGGCTGTGTTTCAGCTGTATGTTGGCTGTGTTTCAGCTGTATGTTGGTTGTGTTTCAGCTGTATGTTGGCTGTGTTTCAGTTGTATGTTGGTTGTGTTTCAGTTGTATGTTGGCTGTGTTTCAGCTGTATGTTGGCTGTGTTTCAGCTGTATGTTGGCTGTGTTTCAGCTGTAGGTTGGCTGTGTTTCAGCTGTATGTTGGTTGTGTTTCAGTTGTATGTTGGTTGTGTTTCAGTTGTATGTTGGCTGTGTTTCAGCTGTATGTTGGCTGTGTTTCAGCTGTATGTTGGCTGTGTTTCAGCTGTAGGTTGGCTGTGTTTCAGCTGTATGTTGGCTGTGTTTCAGCTGTAGGTTGGCTGTGTTTCAGCTGTATGTTGGCTGTGTTTCAGCTGTATGTTGGCTGTGTTTCAGTTGTATGTTGGCTGTGTTTCAGCTGTATGTTGGTTGTGTTTCAGCTGTATGTTGGCTGTGTTTCAGTTGTATGTTGGTTATGTTTCAGTTGTATGTTGGCTGTGTTTCAGCTGTATGTTGGCTGTGTTTCAGCTGTATGTTGGTTGTGTTTCAGCTGTATGTTGGCTGTGTTTCAGCTGTATGTTGGTTGTGTTTCAGCTGTATGTTGGTTGTGTTTCAGCTGTATGTTGGCTGTGTTTCAGCTGTATGTTGGTTGTGTTTCAGCTGTATGTTGGCTGTGTTTCAGCTGTATGTTGGCTGTGTTTCAGCTGTATGTTGGTTGTGTTTCAGCTGTATGTTGGCTGTGTTTCAGCTGTATGTTGGTTGTGTTTCAGCTGTATGTTGGCTGTGTTTCAGCTGTATGTTGGCTGTGTTTCAGCTGTATGTTGGTTGTGTTTCAGCTGTATGTTGGTTGTGTTTCAGCTGTATGTTGGCTGTGTTTCAGCTGTATGTTGGCTGTGTTTCAGCTGTATGTTGGCTGTGTTTCAGCTGTATGTTGGCTGTGTTTCAGCTGTATGTTGGCTGTGTTTCAGCTGTATGTTGGCTGTGTTTCAGCTGTATGTTGGTTGTGTTTCAGCTGTATGTTGGCTGTGTTTCAGCTGTATGTTGGCTGTGTTTCAGCTGTATGTTGGCTGTGTTTCAGCTGTATGTTGGCTGTGTTTCAGCTGTATGTTGGTTGTGTTTCAGCTGTATGTTGGTTGTGTTTCAGCTGTATGTTGGCTGTGTTTCAGCTGTATGTTGGCTGTGTTTCAGCTGTATGTTGGCTGTGTTTCAGCTGTATGTTGGCTGTGTTTCAGCTGTATGTTGGTTGTGTATCAGCTGTATGTTGGCTGTGTTTCAGTTGTATGTTGGCTGTGTTTCAGCTGTATGTTGGTTGTGTTTCAGCTGTATGTTGGCTGTGTTTCAGCTGTATGTTGGCTGTGTTTCAGCTGTATGTTGGTTGTGTTTCAGCTGTATGTTGGCTGTGTTTCAGCTGTATGTTGGCTGTGTTTCAGCTGTATGTTGGCTGTGTTTCAGCTGTATGTTGGCTGTGTTTCAGCTGTATGTTGATCTTTGGTTCAACCTTTATGTTGGCAGATGTTGGTCTGTCGGTCTAATGCTCGCTCGCCCAGTGTGCAGTGGACACACTGGGGGAGGGTCTCTCTCTCTCCCCCTCTCTCTCTATCTCCCCCCTCTCTCTATCTCCCCCCCCTCTCTATCTCTCTCTCCCTCTCTCTCTATCTCCCCCCTCTCTCTATCTCCCCCCCTCTCTATCTCTCTCTCCCTCTCTCTCTCTCTTTCTGTCTCTCTATACCCCCTCTCTCTCTCCCTCTCCTCTCCCTCTCTCCCCTCTCTCTCTCTCTCTATCTCCCCCGTCTCTCTCCCTCTCTTTCTCTCCCTCTCTCTCTCCCCCCCTCTCTCTCTCTCCTCTCTCTCTCCCCCCCCTCTTTCTCCTCTCTCCTCTCTCTCTCCCCCTCTCTCTCCCTCTCCTCTCTCTCTCCCCCTCTCTCTCTCTCTCTCTCCCCTCTCTCTCTCCCTCAGTGTGGCTCAGTGTGTCTCAGTTTAGTTCAGAGGACGTTGTGTCGCTCTGTGTTTATTGGAAGGTTTTTATTCTTCGTCCTCTGCTGGTCGTCTTCATCACTTCCTGTCGGAGCTGCAGTCATCGACGGGATGAGGACAGAAAGTTGTGTGTGTGTGAGTGTGTGTGTGTGTGTGTGTGTGTCGCCTCGTCATGCGATCTGATTGGCTGATTGGTTCTTCAAACTTATTATCCCACTCATGAATTCTTACTGTCGTCACCATAGCGACCGGCGACCTTGGCGGCAGCGGTGTTTTCCTCGTCATGTTTTGAAACTTTAGTATATATATAGATATAAATATATATTTATATATCTATATTGAAGGCTTGTCACCGCGGCGATGCAGGTGTCTATAGCTTGTAACACCATGGGGGGGGGTGGGGGGGGCGATCACCTGAAGGAGCGCCGGGCGGCCATGAACACCAGCAGCGCCGCCGCCTGTCAGTCAAAGGTCAGACCGGCAGAGCCAATCAACAGGCTCACCTTGTTAGGCCACGCCCACATGAAGGAGGCCCTCGGTCGCCATAGCAACATGAAGTACAGGTGAGAGTGAGACGACACCTGACCCCCCCGACAGGTGCCGACTCATGTTACCGTGTGTGAGAGACACGAGCGCAAGTTCAAGGGCAGTGTGTACATACGGCTGTAGTTCTGTGTTCATACGGCTGTAGTTCTGTGTACATACGGCTGTATATCTGTGTACATACGGCTGTAGTTCTGTGTACATACGGCTGTAGTTCTGTGTACATACGGCTGTAGTTCTGTGTACATACGGCTGTAGTTCTGTGTACATACGGCTGTAGTTGTTTACATACGGCTGTAGTTCTGTGTACATACGGCTGTAGTTCTGTGTACATACGGCTGTAGATCTGTGTACATACGGCTGTAGTTCTGTGTACATACGGCTGTAGTTCTGTGTACATACGGCTGTAGTTCTGTGTACATACGGCTGTAGTTCTGTGTACATACGGCTGTAGATCTGTGTACATACGGCTGTAGTTCTGTGTACAAACGGCTGTAGATCTGTGTACATACGGCTGTAGTTCTGTGTACAAACGGCTGTAGATCTGTGTACATACGGCTGTAGTTCTGTGTACAAACGGCTGTAGATCTGTGTACATACGGCTGTAGTTGTTTACATACGGCTGTAGTTCTGTGTACATACGGCTGTAGATCTGTGTACATACGGCTGTAGATCTGTGTACATACGGCTGTAGTTCTGTGTACATACGGCTGTAGTTCTGTGTACATACGGCTGTAGTTCTGTTTACATACGGCTGTAGTTCTGTGTACATACGGCTGTAGTTGTTTACATACGGCTGTAGTTCTGTTTACATACGGCTGCAGTTCTGTTTACATACGGCTGTAGTTCTGTGTACATACGGCTGTAGTTCTGTGTACATACGGCTGTAGTTCTGTGTACATACGGCTGTAGATCTGTGTACATACGGCTGTAGTTCTGTGTACATACGGCTGTAGTTCTGTGTACATACGGCTGTAGATCTGTGTACATACGGCTGTAGATCTGTGTACATACGGCTGTAGTTCTGTGTACATACGGCTGTAGTTCTGTTTACATACGGCTGTAGTTCTGTGTACATACGGCTGTAGTTGTTTACATACGGCTGTAGTTCTGTTTACATACGGCTGCAGTTCTGTTTACATACGGCTGTAGTTCTGTGTACATACGGCTGTAGTTCTGTGTACATACGGCTGTAGTTCTGTGTACATACGGCTGTAGATCTGTGTACATACGGCTGTAGTTCTGTGTACATACGGCTGTAGTTCTGTGTACATACGGCTGTAGATCTGTGTACATACGGCTGTAGTTGTTTACATACGGCTGTAGTTCTGTGTACAAACGGCTGTAGTTGTTTACATACGGCTGTAGTTCTGTGTACATACGGCTGTAGATCTGTGTACATACGGCTGTAGTTCTGTGTACATACGGCTGTAGTTCTGTGTACATACGGCTGTAGTTCTGTGTACATACGGCTGTAGTTCTGTGTACATACGGCTGTAGTTCTGTGTACATACGGCTGTAGTTCTGTGTACATACGGCTGTAGTTCTGTGTACATACGGCTGTAGTTCTGTGTACATACGGCTGTAGTTCTGTGTACATACGGCTGTAGTTCTGTGTACATACGGCTGTAGTGTTGTGGGTGTGTGTTTTCCGTTTAGCCTGATTGATGGGTGTCTCTGGTTATTGATGATTTATTGATGATTTATTGATGATTTATTGATGGTGGTTAAACCTGATCCAGTTTAATATTGATGACTCAGATATGGATACTGCGACTGTAAAATACTCCAGATATTAATGATCTGCTTCAAATATACACACCTGTCACACACACACTTCATTCAGATACACACCTGTCATACACACACTTCATTCAGATACACACCTGTCACAGACACACTTCATTCAGATACACACCTGTCACACACACACTTCATTCAGATACACACCTGTCACACACACACTTCATTCAGATACACACCTGTCACACACACACTTCATTCAGATACACACCTGTCACAGACACACTTCATTCAGATACACACACACACACAATCCTACACACACACACACACACACACACATTGCATTTAGCTGACACTTTTATCCAAAGTGACTCACAATAAGTGCGTTCGACCAACAAAATACAAACTTGAAGAAAACAGAATCATAAAGTACATCAGGTTTCATAGAGCCAAGCATTTCAAGTGCTACTCAACTGGCTTTAGATGAGCCAGTCCTTTATTAGACACACACACACACACACACACACACACCACACACCACACACACACACACACCACACACACACACACACACACTCACCATGTATGCATCACTTCAGGGGACATTACATTGACTTACATGCATTTCCTGGAGACTTACCCTAACCAAGTCTTCAGCCTAACATGAATGACTCCCCTTATGGGGACCTCCATTTTGTCCCCATAAGGGGGCGAATCCCCACACATGACTGTGTAAACAGATTTAGGTCCCCACAAGTATAGTAATGCTAGGCCCACACACACACACACACACACACACACACACACACACCACACACACACACACACACACACACACAGCTGATGTACTTTAATGTAATCGCCCATACGCACATCTTCATGTATAAACTGGAACATCTGTGTAGAATTAACCACAGACTGATGAGGACATACAGTGTGTGTGTGTGTGTGCGTGCGTGGGTGGGTGGGTGGGTGGGTGTGAAAGAGACCGTCACAGAGAAATGTAAAAGGTCTATAAATATAAAAAAGGAGACGCAGAGAGATGAGAAATCTGAGAATGTTGTGAAAATTAAATAAATACAAATAATTTAAATTAAATACTACATATCAAAAAAAGAAGAAACAAACATTTGATAATAAAATTAAATAAATAATATTTATCTTTTTGAATTAAAAGCTAAAATCTCTGTCTTTGCAATCTTTATTAGTGTGTCAGTGAAATACACAGAAGAGTGACACACACTCTGTGACACACACTCTGTGACACACACACTGTGACACACACTCTGTGACACACACTCTGTGACACACACTCTGTGACACACACTCTGTAAGTGACAGTGTGTGTGAGAGAGATCTTCTCTCCTCCCCCCTCGCTGCAGGTTTCCAGGTCACTGGTTGGTCGCCCACGCTCCAGGCTCTCAGTATGCTAACCGTTAGCTGCCATGCTAATGGTCCTCCTCTGAAGAGCAAAAGATCAAACACAATGATACAAACAAACAGAAACATTTAAAGACTATTTCCTCTTCCAGAGGCGCCCAGTACGTCGACCGCGGGGCGGTGCTGGTCGGTCGTGAGTCATTCATAAAAAAGCTCCGTTAAAATAGACGAACAGGTTGTGATCCCTCCTCCCTCGGCCTGCCGCTTCCTTCAGGAGTTCACTTGATTGACAGAAAAAGCGCCCTATCGCTTTCCAGTCTGTTAACCCAGAATGCAAAGCGATACAACATCAGTCAAGTGCCAACTCAAATGAAGTTAAAGAGACAAACAGCAACATGAGTGCGGGACCGAGCCAGAAGCCAAAGACAAACCACTTCCACCGGAACGGGAGGACGAACGTGTTGTTGTGATTTCACATTCAAAGGTTATGTGTAAAGCAAGCGTCGCTCCGCCAAAGAAAGGTACCGTGGAGAGGCATCATCGGAGCGTCCGCCAGGCGCACAGCGACTTCCCTCCGAGTAGCGAGTTGAGACAGAGAAAGGTCGTGTGTTATCGCTACACACACATTCTCTCAGTCTCAGTGTCGCCAGCTCCTTTCTAACGTGCAGGAAGACAAACAAATGCGTCTGTGGTCGGTGTTTTTTCGACCTTTCCAATCCAGACGAGATCTCTCTCTCCCGTCTGTGTGCGAGGGGGCGGGCGTGTACACACAGCTGCTGTGCAACCTGCTGGCTGCTGCTGTTTGGCTCGGGGGCTCCGCCCCGTAACGATGAACTAATGCCACGAGCAAGGCCAGGCAGGAAACAGGTGACTTATCAGTAACTTCAGACATCGTAACACCATTTCAAACGACATTTTATTGTAGATTATACATTTTAGTGATACCAATTGTATGATATTTACCTTGTTCATTCAAAATTAAAAATTAAAATATATATATATTTTTTTTGTATGTGGGAAGAGGTGGGGCGGCGCCTCTAGCGCCCCTATGGGCTGGCCGCCACTGCGTAACGTATATGACAACTCCCCTTGTAGTCAGTTAACAATACTATGACACACTCCGTCTCTCCGCGACGACTCCGGGGTAAAAACCTCTCCAGTGCAGCCGTACTCTACAGGTGGGAGCAGGCCTCTGTAAATCGCAGACAACTACAACTACTACTTGTATAAGCAGGGATGGCTGAACGTTTGTAAGCAGGAGAGCTAGATGCTAACAGATGCTAGATGCTAACAGGTGCTAGATGCTAACAGATGCTAGATGCTAACAGGTGCTAGATGCTAACAGATGCTAGATGCTAACAGGTGCCAGATGCTAACAGATGTTAGATGCTAACAGGTGCTAGATGCTAACAGATGCTAGATGCTAACAGGTGCTAGATGCTAACAGATGCTAGATGCTAACAGGTGCTAGATGCTAACAGATGCTAGATGCTAACAGGTGCCAGATGCTAACAGATGCTAGATGCTAACAGGTGCTAGATGCTAACAGATGCTAGATGCTAACAGGTGCTAGATGCTAACAGATGCTAGATGCTAACAGGTGCCAGATGCTAACAGATGCTAGATGCTAACAGGTGCTAGATGCTAACAGATGCTAGATGCTAACAGGTGCCAGATGCTAACAGATGCCAGATGCTAACAGATGCTAGATGCTAACAGATGCTAGATGCTAACAGGTGCTAGATGCTAACAGATGCTAGATGCTAACAGGTGCTAGATGCTAACAGATGCTAACAGATGCTAACAGGTGCTAGATGCTAACAGATGCCAGATGCTAACAGATGCTAGATGCTAACAGATGCTAGATGCTAACAGGTGCTAGATGCTAACAGATGCTAGATGCTAACAGGTGCCAGATGCTAACAGATGCCAGATGCTAACAGATGCTAGATGCTAACAGATGCTAGATGCTAACAGGTGCCAGATGCTAACAGGTGCCAGATGCTAACAGGTGCTAGATGCTAACAGGTGCTAGATGCTAACAGATGCTAGATGCTAACAGATGCTAGATGCTAACAGGTGCTAGATGCTAACAGGTGCCAGATGCTAACAGGTGCTAGATGCTAACAGGTGCTAGATGCTAACAGATGCTAGATGCTAACAGATGCTAGATGCTAACAGGTGCTAGATGCTAACAGATGCTAGATGCTAACAGATGCTAGATGCTAACAGGTGCTAGATGCTAACAGGTGCTAGATGCTAACAGATGCTAGATGCTAACAGATGCTAGATGCTAACAGGTGCTAGATGCTAACAGGTGCTAGATGCTAACAGGTGCTAGATGCTAACAGATGC